>CADCXT010003985.1:0-212347 GCA_902806775.1 Microtus agrestis | reverse complement strand
TCCACACTACCAGAGGCTGCTCATTCTCTTCCTTGCCACCCAGACATGACTAATCATATAGAAACTATATTAATTACATCATTTGACCAATGACTTAGGCATATTACTAGCTAGGTTTTATACCTTAAATTAATCTATTGCTATTAATCTGTGCATTGCCACAAGGCTGTGGCTTACTGAGAAAATTCTGAGTGTCTTTCTTCTTTGGCAGCCACATGGCATCTCCTTGACTCTGCCTACTGTCTTTCTCATCTCTGTTCCAATTTCCCCTGGCTATATTCTGCCCTGTAATAATCCCTTTACTCTGCTAAGACTTTGTCTGAAAAAAACTTCTTTATTAACCAATGGTAATATAACATATTCACAGCATACAGAGTGGAATCCCACATCACATCCATATAAATTTTATTTTTTTTCAGTTTCTGGCAGTAATTATGTTGGGATTTTGAGGGACTTGCATTGAATTTGTAGATTGCTTTTGGTATCACAGCCTTTATCACAATATTAATCCTAAAAGTCCATGAATACAAGATATTTTTTCATCTTCTGCTGTCTTCCATCTATTTATCTGATGCTTTAAAGTTTTCATTGCTCAGGCCTTTTACATAATTAACTAGGTTTTATATAAGATATTTTATTTAATTTATTTAGGTTATGGTAATGTTTCATACATTTGGATATGCTGTCTTTTTATTTGCATTCAATTCTAGGAATTTTTAATTTGTTTTATTTCTTCAACCTCATGTCCGTATGTATTTTCTATTTGCGTTGCTGTTGGAAATAGTTTTATTCTTCTATGGCAAAATACAAAGATAAATTCAATTTTCCTGTGTTGGTTGCAATATACTTTGTGTTTATTTGGTCCATTTTAGTGGGTTTCTGAGAAAAAAATGTGTGTAATATTTGAATGCTCTCTAAGTTACCTATGAGATATGCATGATCTATGATATCATTTAACTATTGTTTCTCTGTTTAGTTTTTTCTGGGTCGTAAGTCTGTTGGTGAAAAAAGATTATTGAAATCATCTGCTATGAATGTATTCTGGCTATTGTCTTACTCTCTTAGAATTAGCTTTATGATATCCAGTGCACTAAAGTTTCATGCACATATTTTTAGAGTTGTAAAGACCTGTTGAAAATCTGTTTTCTTGATCACTATAAAGCATTCTTTTCTAGGTCTTCTAGTTAGTTGTGGTTTGAAGAATATCTACATAGTGTAATAGCAATGACTGCTTTTTATCTGGCTCCATTTGCTTGAAACATTTCCCCAGTCTTCTCATTAAAAGAGAAATTATCTCTGATGTTCATCTACCCCTTTTGATTATGAATTTGAGAGAATTTATCTTCAAAATTATCGAAAGATGGGTATTATTACCACAATTGCATTTATTTATATTGTTTGTTTATTAGTTCCCCCATATTTAATTTTTGCCCTAACATTATTAATTTCTTCATTCACATTTCTTGGATATACATATTAGTTTCTTCAATTCTAAGTATCCCTTCAGTTCTCTTCCATTGATCTAGCATACTGTTCTTAAATTCCACAGTCCTGCAGTTATAATGGAAAGTATTTTTTTTTCTGCTCCAGTCATGACAGATTGTTTTGCCCAATGTTGGGCTTGGAGCTATGGTCTCTCAGACCATGTATTCCATTGCACCCAGTCTTTTTGGCTTTTAATGTCACCATGGATATGAGTTTGCTACTCTGATTAAGTTTGCCTTTATATGTGACTTAGTCTTTTTATCTTGTAGCTTTCAATATCCTTTCTTTGTTTTTTACTTTTATTGTTTGCTGGGAATATTCTCAGTAATGTTATTATTTCTGTTTTTTTTTGAAAGGCCTCTATACTGACTTCCAAAGTGCCTTCATGAGTATAGATGCCCATCAAAGGTACATTCACCTTTCACCCCACCCATGTCAGCATTTGTTGTCATTTGTACTCTTTTTAAAATATAATTCAATTTTTCTTTTATTGAAATGATTATTTTCCCAAAATATACCCTGATTATAGTTTTTCGTTCTTCTACTGCCAGTTCTTCCTTATTTCCCATTTTCTGAAGATCCACTCTTTTTCTGCCTCTCATTAGAAATTAGAACATTAAGCTGAAAGCTGTATTACACATGCAGAGGACCTGGTGTAGACATGTGTCTGTCCTGTGCATGGTGCTTCAGTCTCTGAGAGTTCATATCGGCCTTGCTTAGTTGATCCAGATGGCTTTGAGCTCCTGGTGTCCTCCATGGCATCCTTGAGCACGATTGTAATCAGAGGTTTCATGGCTGGGTTAGTGTTAAGTTCCTCTCTTGGTAGTCTGCAGAGTACCTTCCTGCATCAAAGACATAGATGTAGAAATGAGGGCTTCATTTAGGTTGGTACCAGCTCAGTATTTCCATGTTCAATTAATGGTATGAGTGTTTTCCACAGAAATGGGGCCCTCCTGTCAGTTTGTAGAGAGAAACCTATTGTCTTGACAATAGTGTGGATTTTTGTAAGATTTTCATGGGATCCACGTTGGCAAACAACACAATTGATTGCCTTACAGAAAATTTCAGTTTTATGAGGCCCTGCTTATTAACTGTTGATTTTCATGCCTATACTATCAGTATTCTGTTCAGGAAGTTGTCTCCTGAGAGAATGAGTCCAACGATATTCTCACTTCCTTTTCTCAGGCTCAGGGTATCTGGTTTTATAATGAGGTCTTTGATCCATTTTGAATTCAATATTGTGTAGGGTGATAAATATGAACATATTTGCTTTCTTCTACATGCAGACATCAAGTTTGACCAGCATCATTTGTTCAGATGCTATATTTTTTTCAGTGTGTATTTCTGCCTTCTTTATTAAAGATCATGTGTTCACAGTGAGTAGATTTATGTCTGGGTCTTCAGATCAATGGAGTTGATCAACATATCTATTTCTTTTCTTTTCTTTTCTTTTCTGTTCTTTTTTTGTTTTTATGAAACAGGGTTTCTCTGTAGCTTTGTAGCCTATCCTGGAAATCACTCTGTGAAGGCATAAGTCACAAACAATCCCACACCAGTTTGGAATTGTGATTAATAGAATAGTTATTTATTTAAAGGGGAAAACTCACAGATCACCGTCCCAGACAACAGCCCTCTGCACAATCAGGAAAGGAGTCTAATCTCCAGAAGCAGAGCAGGAAAGCAAGAGAGAGAGGAGAGGGAAGTGGCCGCTTTTTCAAAGGGAGAGAGACCACACCCCAATGGGCTGGTATCTCAGTGGCTATTAGCTGAAGGAGCAGAAGGAGCTCCCACAACAACTCTGTAGACCAAGCTGGCCTTTAACTCAGAGATAGCCACATGCCTCTGCCTCCCTAGTGCTGGGATTAAAAGAATGTGCCACCACTACCTGTCAACATATTTTTAATGCCAATACCATGTGAGTTTTAATATTATAGCTCTGCATGAAAACTTAAAACTGGGAAAGGTAAAACCTGTCAACCATTCTTTTATTGCTCAGGATTATTATGTTTTATTTTTTAGTCATCAGGGTATTTATTTTTCCATATGAAGCTGAGAATTGTCCCTTCAAGTTTAAAAATTGCATTGAATTTTGATGGGAATTGTGTTTTATCTTTTGGAAGGATGATCACTTTTACTATGTTAATCTTAATGATCCATGATAATGGGAGATCTTTCCATCTTCTAATATGTTTTTGAATTTCTTTCTTCAAAGACTTAAATATTTTATAATACAAGACTTTCTCTTGTTTGTTTAGAGCTACCCCAAGACGTTTTAGGTTATTTAAGGCTATTGCAAAAGGTGTTGTTTTCATGATTTCTTTTTTCTGTTTGTCATTTGTATAATGGAGTGATACTGATATTTGTGAGTTAATTTTGCATCCAACTACTTTGGGAAAAGTATTTATTAGCTGTAGGGGTTCCCTTGGGGATGTTCAGGGTTGCATTTATGTATACTATTATATCATCTGCAAATAAGAGTACTTTTATTTCATCTTTCCAATTTGTGTACCATTGACAGCCTTAAGTATTTGATTTCTCTAGCTAAGATTTCAAATACTATAATGAATAAGTATGGGAAGAATCAGAAATCTTTATAGGTTCCTAATTTTATTGTATATTGCTTTGAGCTTCTCTGCATTTAATTGTCTGTTGGATACAGGCTTGTTGTAAAGTAACTATTATATTTAGGCATGTCCCTTATATCCCTCATATCTCCAAGACATTTATCATGAAAGGGTGTTGAATTTTGTCAAATGTTTTTTCTCCATTTAATGAGATAGTCATGCTGTTTTTGTCTTTCAGTTTGTTTATGGGGGTAGATTAAATTTTTTGATTTTTGTTTATTGAAGTATTACTATATCTCTGAGATGAAGCCTATTTGATCATGTTGAATGATGTATTTGATATATTCTTGAATTCAAATTACATGTATTATATTTTATTTTGGCATTTGTGTTCTAAGAGAAATTGGTCTTATTTCCATTTCTTTCTTCAGACTTTATATGGTAACAGTGGCCTCATATAATGAATTAGACAAAGTTTTGTCTGTTTCTATTTTGTGCATTTAATTGAGAAGTATTTGAATTAATTGGCATATTGGTGAATTCTGAATTAAAACCCTCTGACACTGGAATTTATTTGGTTTGGGACTTTTAATGGTTACTTCTCTTTCACTTGGAGCTGCAGGTATTTTAAAGATTTTTATATGTTCTTGTTTATCTTTGTTTACAGTACCAATAGAGAAAATTATTCATTTTTTCTCAATTTTCCAACATGTAGAGTACATGTTTTTATAGTATATCCTTAAGAGTCTCTGGATTTCCTCCATTTTTGTTTTTATGTTGCCCTTTTCATTTATGATTTGTTTATTTGGACAGCCTCTCTGTGCCTTTTAGTTAATTTGGATGAGTGCTTGTCTATCTTGTTGATTTTCTCAAAAAATGTATTTCATTGACTCTTTTTAGTATCCTTTATTTCAATTTTGTGGATTTTTTTCTCTGTCTTTAATTATTTCTTACCATATAGTCCTCTTGGGTGTTCTTACTTCTTTTTGTTCTAGAGCTTTCAGGTATGCTGGTAATTTGCCACTGTGAAATCTCTCTAGTTTTTTAGTGTAGACACTTAATCCTCTGAAATTTCTTAGAATTATTTTCAATTTTTTCCCACAAGTTCAGGTACGTAGTATATTCATTTATACTGAATTCTAGGAAATCTTTATATCCTTTATTGCTGCCTTGACAAACTTTTAATTCAATAGAGACCTGTTCAGTTTCCATGAGTTTGTAGGCTTTCTTTTGTTTCAGTTATTGTTGATATACAGCTTTTATCCAGGGTAGTCTGATAGGATGCGGGGTGTTATTTCAGTATTCTCATACCTGTTGAGATTTGCTTAGTATCTGAATAAATGGTAAATTTTGAAGAAAGTTCCATGATGTGTAGAACAGAAGGTATATTCTTTTGTGTCTGAGTGAAATGTTCTGTAAATATCTGCTAGGTACATTTGCTTAAAATATCTGTTTGCTCCAGCATTTCTCTACTTAGTGTTTTTCTTGATGATAAGTCCATGAGTGACTGTTGGGGATTTAAAGTCTCTCACTATCTATAAGTATTGGACAATATTTGCCTTGATCTGTTACAAACTTGGCCCTCATGTTTGGGGGATAGATATTAAAAATCAAAATGTTATCTTGGTAGGCATTTTTAGTGAATATGTAACATTTTTCCCTATCTGATTATACATTGATTTTGGAAGATATTTATGGAATGTGTATGTGTGCATGCGTGCATGCATGTCTGTAAGTATGTGTATATATACATATATATTAAATATTAAAAAAAATATTCTTCTTTTTTTTTTTTTTGTGTTTTTTTTTTTATTTTTTTTTTTTTATTTTTTTTTTTTAGGGTTTTTTTTTTTTTGCTGCTCTTTGAATTCAGATGAGTGATGGATCCTATTTTTGCATCTGTTGTGTTATTCTGTGTGTGTGTGTGTTTGTGTGTGTGTGTGCATGTGTTTTCCTTCTTTTGATTATGCTGGTGAAAGGTTATTTCCTTTGATTTTATGGGTGTAGTTATACTACATACATATTATAATATTCACTCTAGCACATTCTGTAGAACTAGATCTGTAGATAGAAGTTCAAATTTGACTTTATCATTGAATATAATTTTCCTCCATTGATGGTAATTGAAATTGTTGCTGGGTATAGCAGTCTATACTGATATCTGTGATTTTTATGATTCTGAAGCATATATGTCAAGGCATTTTTGGCTTTAAGAATCTTCTTTGAGAAAACAGGTGTGATTCTAGTAAGTCTGAATTTATATGTGACTTTGTCTTTTTCTTTCACAGCTTTTAAAATTGAATCTTTGGTTGTGAGCCTAGCCTTTAATGACTGAGCCATCTCTCCTGGTCTACAAAAGCTAATAACAGGACAGGCACAAAGCTACAGAGAAACCCTGTCTTGAAAAAACAAAAGCACAAAACAAAAGATTAATCTTTGTTCTGTATGTTTAGTGTTTTGATTATTATGAACTGATGAGACTTCCTTTTCTGTTTAAATCTATTGTGTGTTATTTTTATTGCTGTTGTTGTTTTTGTTTTTTTTTTATTTTTTGGTTTGGTTTAGACCTTTATAGGGATCTTATTTAGGTTAGGAATTTTTCTTCTATGATTTTTTTTGAAAATATTTTCTTACTTTTGTGCTGGGCTTTTTTTTATTTCTCTATTTATGTTTACCTTAAGTTTGTTCTACTCACAGTGTCTCAGAAATCTTGATGTTTTCTTTCAAGGAGAATTTTAGATTTAACAATTTCTTTAATTGATATACTCACTTCTCTAATAAGTTCAGTCACTGGGATTCTCTCTTCCATTAATTGTATTCTGTTGCTAAAGCTTGCCTCTCTGTTCCTTTTCAAATTTCTGAATTTCTCATACTTAGAATTCACTTGGCTTTGTTTTTTTCATTGATTCTCATTCCATTTTCAATTTTTAAATAGTTTTATTCATTTTCTTTTTCTGTTTGTTTTATCCTGAAATTATTTAATGAATTTGTAGATTTCCTCACGTTGTATTTTCTGAAATTTTTCTCCCTCCCCCCCAACTCAGTTTCTTCCATTTATTCTTTTCTTTTCTTTCTCTCCCCTTCGATCCTCCCTCTCTCTCTCTCTGTCTCGCTCTCTGTCTCTCTCTCTCTCTCTTTCCTTTTTTCCTTCTTTTCTTTGGGTCTGTCTGGCTGTCTTTTTTTTCAGTGCTAAGAGATTCTGTCTTTGTTCCCAGGTATGGCACAGTGCCTTCTCTGAGACTGGGAGTTCAGATGCAGTGTATCTGAAGCACATGCAGCATAGTGTCTTCTGATTCTGAACCAGTACTTTGGTCTAAGTTTATACCAAAGAACCATCCCTTTATGTGCTTTATTTTAATTTTTAAATAAATTTATATACTTTATAACCTGGGTACATCCTCCCCCCTTTCAGGTCCCCCTCATCCATCCTCTGTACCTACTGCCCCATCCATTCCCGCTCCACCTCTGCCCAGGAAAGGGCAGCCCTCACACAAGTATCAATAAAACACGGCCTACCAAGTTACCATAAGACTAAGCACCTCCCCATGCACCAAGGCTGTGCAAAGTGACCCAGCATGAGAAGCAGGGTCCCAAATGTCTGTAAAAGAGTCAGAGTTAACCTCTGCTAGGAGATTTATTAATTGCCTCTTTTATCCAGTCCCTGTGTGGTAAGATTGTTGTACTCTAGGGGACACATATTACCCTGGCTATTAATGATTATGTTTTTGTGCTGGTGTCTATGCATCTGGGCTGGTATGATTATAGATCTAAGTGCTGATTTATTTGTCTTTGTTGATGAATGTTTATTCTTTGGTTTTTGTTTTTTCTCTGTTGCTGTAGGAATTCCTAACACCAATAGCCTTTAAGTTACCTGTCCACTTAGGTATGGCCTCTTACTGTATATGCCAATGTATAGTGTGCATTTGGCCTCTTTTCTGGCTGCAGAATTTGGTTGCAATTCCCTGTTCCAGCAGAAGACTGTGATCTGTGAGTCTACCCCTAAATAAATAACCCTTTATTATACTCAATTCGGAGTTAGTGTGGGACTTCTTAAGCATCCTTATTCACTCTGGATTTTCACAGAGTATGTGGTGTGTGGTGCCTGGTAAGACAATTATTTTGGACATTGTAGTTATGGTCATTTGAGTTTCAAATAATGGGTATTGGGATCTGACATTTAGGAGTTGGGATTGGCTAAGATTTTGAAAGAATTCACAGGAGTGAGAAGGTCAGACTCTTCAACCAGATTTACTTTTTTCCCCTCAGAATGAAGAGAGACAGTGAAAAGACATCAGCGCAGAAGGTCTCCTATAGTGAGGGACATGAGACAGGTGTGTGTGGGGGAATCTAGAAGAACAAAAGGAAAGGAGAGAAGCTACATGCTTACCTGATAGGAGTGGTATGTGGGTTAGCAAGGGGTGTCTTCTGGAGTTGAAGGTTGGAACAAAACAACAAATGAGAAGAGGGTGATTAGAAAGGAAAGGTCCTTGTATTCACAGGAATTGTCTGCTGGTCTTGGAGGCTTTGGGGGTATGAATACTTGAAAGTGTTGGGAAGAATGTTGAAGAAGAACATCTCTGAGAAACATTGGAGTTGTGGTCAGAGAGGAAAGGGAGACGGGAGCAGGTGTTCTGCTACAGATTTAAGAATGAGACTTGAGATAGACACTGGAGGATAAAAAGAAGAGGTGAAAGTCTGCCTTCAGCCTATTTACTTCCCTGGCAGCAGTTTTTTTTTTTTTTTTTTTTTTTTTTTTAATAAAAAATGAGGTTTTTTTTTTTTTTTAAATTTTTTTTTTGTTTGTTTTTCCTTCAAAATTTTTATCTATTCATTGAATTCTATGTTTGTATCTTAAATTATCTTCTGTATTAAATTCAAATGTTTGCATTTTCTTAGTATTCATCCCAGCATTTATTCATATTCTCATTTGAATATATTTATAATTGTTAATTTATTTCATTATTGAATGTGTCTTCTAAGCTACATTCCTTAGGGATTATCATGAGAAACACTAATTTTTGGAGGCAACATCTTGCTTCAGTCCTTCATGTTGTATTTTTGTGGTGAGACCTGGGAATATAAATATAGGATATTTTTAGTCCTTTTGGTTTGGATAAGTCATGCCTTTACTTAGTGGACATTTAGATTTTTTTTTTCTACTACTCCAGCTAAGCAGGTTTGGGACCATCAGGGTGGTACCCTTTGGAGTCACTAAGTAATTATGTGTGATTGGGGCATCATAATTAGCCTATCTTACCTAGGAAAAAGTGTAAAATCTAACTAAATAGGTGAAACTTCTGTAGAGAGTCTCCCTGCAGTTACTCAGGAGCAGAGGTTGGAATACCAGAAAAGGGAAGATGAGCTTCATCAGTGGGGAGCACAAACAACTAGCACAGGCCCACTATCAACACTAGAATCCTAGTCTGAAGGGGAGCAGATGGTTCCTTTGGAGTACAAAGATTGCCAGAGCTAGGGTTTGGGTTGTGGGATTTGAGAGAAAAACAAATAGCTTCATGTAGAGATCCTCAAGTGGCAGTGCTTGAGGGCCTAAAAGGCTAAGAAATTTAAGGGATCCATTTTGCTTTTTACTGTGTAACAGCAAAAATAAAATTTTATATTTTAATGGGTAAAACAATGGAATAAACTCAGTTATTCTCTGCAATTGGCAAAATGGTACCCAGATACATTGATTGGCAGTATAACATAAAGATATTTGACTAGATACAAAGATAAAAATAAATTGAAGTGTTATTTTATTTGTATAAAAAAATAAGATCCCACAATCCCAGTGCTTTTCTTTTAATGATGATCATGACTCGGCTGTGGTCTCTCTCACAAGAATAATAAAAAAAAAAAAAAAAAAAAAAATTTTTTAATTTTAAAAATTTTTTTATTTAATATTTTTTTTATAAATAAATTTTTTTTTTATTAAATATATTATAAAAACATAATTATATTTTGTTTGACAATAGAGAAAAGTAAACCTGGTTTTATTGTTATTTGCCTTATTCTTCTGAAGAAATACAAATTATTCACATAAACTAGGGCAATATTAAATGATATAGTTAATAACTGATTTGTAGATCAAATATGAAGACTCAACTAAAAAAAAAATAATATTATAATTTTATTAATATTATAAATTTTTTTTATAAAAAATAAATATCAGTGATTTATTTTATTAACTCAATAAATATTTTAGTTCTAATAACCTTCAGTCTCAGTCACTAATGCTATAATAATTATTTCTAAGAGGTGCTAATGATAGAATTCTCTGATAAGTCCATGAGTCGTGACATTTAAATAATTGATGTAGACAAGCATAAAAATTTTATAAATTCTGAACACTAGCTTTAAGGTAGCAAGATTTAGAAAGCATCATTATAGATCTCACATATTTATATGTGAGCTATAAAAGACAGTGATCTGCACAGAACACTACTACGGTGATTCTATATTATCAATTCTTCACTGAGATCATATCATTATATATTGGCCTATATTTATTTTATCTCATGTGGCATCTAAAATAAAACTGGAAGAATATAATATTTTTCTAAAAGAATGACATAATTCAGGAATGTATCAGAATAATATACAAATTATTCAGATTCATTTCCTTGCGATGTATACAAATTAACTGATTGTGGCAAGATAAACTTTTGACCAAAGGTTGTTGAATATCTTCTTTAGGAAAATAAAAATGAACCTTTAATTAAAATCTTTGATTTTACATACTTGAGTATATTTATTGCTTGAATCACATACACATCCCTCACACAAAGGCATGAATAAATGTCTGAAAAGCATAGATAGGACACTGATGACAGGCCAACATAAAAATCCTACCAAAGTCTAAGATACTGAACAAATATGTTTATTATATTTACTTCCAGAGTACAGGTGACAAATTATTTATAGAAATCTGGGTGGCACCAAAACAGCTATATCACTACAAAGTCACACCCAAATATATATATGACATTCGAACGAAAACTGCATCATAGAATGTAGTAGAACTAATAAAAACACAGAAACCGATATTGATGTCCAAGCTGAAGATCAGAAAAGCAAAGCAGCCAGCAAGTAGAGAGCTCCTAACTCTACAAAGTCTTTAAACTGAAAAAGAGATTGAGTTCCTCTCTCACCCTTCCTTATATTCCTCTCTAGTGCTGGGATTAAAGCCATGTACCACCACTGCCTGGCCTTTACGGCTAACTAGTGCAGCTACTGGGATTAAAGGTGTGTGCCCCTATTACCTGGGCAAAAAAATATAAAATGGAAAAATAAAATATATTTAACAAATGGTTCTGGCATAACTGGATATCAACATGTAGAAGAATGAAAATATATCACCTATTACCATGCACAAAACTCAGGTCCAAATGGATCAACGACCTCAACAGAAAGCCAGCCACGCTTAACCTTATAGAAGAGAAATTGGAAAGTAAACTTGAACACATTGGCATAGGGAACCACTTCCTAAATATAACCCTAGTAGCACAGACACTGAGAGAAACAATTAATAATGGGACCTCCCAAAACTGAAAATCTTCAGTAAAGCAAAGGACATGGTCAACAAGACCAAACAGCAACCTACACAATGTGGTACATTTATACAATGGAGTACTACACAGCAGAAAAAAATAACATCTTTGAAATCTGCAGGCAAATGGATGGACCTAGAAAACAAGATATTGAGTGAGGTAACCCAGAGTAAGACTCTATATGACCAACAATATCATGGAAAAAGTTGTATGTGTGTGTGTGTGTTATAAGTTTTTATGCCTTAAGGAAAAATATTAAAGAGAAAAAAATAAACCCAAAAGATTGTGAGATTATTAGCAATAAAATACTTCTTAAAGATTTTTTTCTATCTTTTATCAGTTGTCTCTTCTGACATGAGACAGAGATTTTGGATTTTATTTTAACAAGATTCCTGAGTATATAGAAGGAGAGAACAACATTCCAACTTCAAAACCAGCTTACTTTTAATGGGATTGATACTACAAAGAGACACTTTGTATTATTTGTCTATAGGGAATAAGAGAAACAAACATTTGGGAAGATTTATGAAACTTTATCATGCTGAAAATGTGATACACAGCAAACCAATTTACTCTTTTTTTGGAAAATTTGGTTCTGATGATTTGTCCTTTTTCTTCACATATAACATTTGTCCCCTCGTCTTTAGATTTTTTTCTCCTGAAAAGACAAAAACAAAACAAAACAACAACAAAACCCATCCTAATTTTGGGGAGGCAGATTCTCTTCTCTTTTGGCAAGTTATTTTTGATCAAATGAAAAGCATTTGTTAATTTAGTTAGTTTAGATTAAAATATATGATGTTTGATGAACTATTATTTCTTTCCATTAAAGGTGTCTCTTGTTAAAATTTAATCTTTATCAATTTTGATGATACCTATAGCTTTTCTTTTCCTGTGGAAACAAAAGCAAAAACCCTTCCCCAACGTAACACATGTCTTGGGTTTCATTCTGAAGTCAACACATACTGAAAGCATATTGGCTAGTTTAATTCCATAGTTTTTTCAATTATCCAATGTCTCTCCACAGCTCTTGTTCCTTTCTCATTAGCATTAAGAAAATTCAAAGTTAATAAAGCATTATGTAATCTATTTCTGGGAGGTCTTTGTCTTCCATTTCTGTTTGTTTATTCAACATATCCTTTAGAGTTATATTTGATTTTTCTATAACTACCTGCCTTGTAGGATTGTGTGATATACCTGTAACATGCTTTATATTGTAACAAGGAAAACTTTCTTCATTTTCTTAGAGACATATGCTGGAGCACTGTTTGTCTTTATTTGTGCAGGAATATACTTGGTGGCCATGATTTCTAGTAAATATGTGATTGCCAAATCAACCTTTACCAAACTCAAAGAAGTTGCCCATTAAAAACATAAATAGGTATCAATAGTGTATTGTACATATTTTAGGTTTCCAAAATAAGCAAAAAGGAACATATCTACTTGCCACATTTCATTTCTTTAGCTATTCTTTGAGATACTTCCTTCAGGTAGTAGTGTTTGATTGTATAAAGACCAAGTAAAACATTTTGTTATTATTTCCTTGGCTTGTTTCCAAGTGGTGGAAAAGTCTTTTTTTTTACCTTTGCCATTGACATGATAATTTTTATGAAATTCTGAGGTCTTCATCACATTTCCAATCAATTATTGATTGATTTCTGCATTACTTTGTGCCAGAGGACCTTGCTAAACCATATGGGATCAGATATATGTTATGTACTTGGGATAATTCCTATTCCTGGGTGTATCCTGTAACTGAATAAATAATAAAGTTAATTTTTGTATCGTCTAGTATTAAGTGGTTTCAATATGCATATCAACTCTTTATGCATATTGCAAGACAGTAACTACACTGAGACTTTTTTTAAAATCACTTAGTACCATGACAATAGCATTTAATTCTGACTTTTAGACATAGTCATAAGGGCTTTAATCTACTTTACTTAAACTTTCTGATTTATAACCTTCCTTTATTGATTCATTTGCATTAGTTTAGAATGTAGGGGGTTCAGTTATTGGTGTTTTCTATAAAATGAGAGGGAGGATCCAATTAGTTGTCTTTATATTTTAAATTTTCTTGATTTGGGGATATTTGTTGTAATATCTCCCAAAATATCACTACAAGCTCTTTGCCAGTGTTCACTTTCTTTCCATAATTTTTTAACTTTTTAATTCTAAAAGTTACTATAATTTGTGTTGGATATATTTCTACTAACTGATGAAATCTCAATTTTCCTTTGAGAATTAACTCAGAGACATTTTCCGTACAAGGTTTTAATTTTTAACTCAGTGTATATGTTAAAAAGTACATTCTAAGATAATATCTTCCTTCTATATTAAAATTCTTGTAGAGGAATACTTGAGGGAAATATGACCATAATGGATGTAAGCTTCAGATCCACATGAGTAATATTTGACTCTGTAATTTCTCTTAAATCAAAGCCAATTATTTCTCAGTTATACCTGTCAATTTCCTGGAAATCTTTGTCCTTGTCACCATCTAAGGCTTTATTTCAATTAATCATTTTATCTTGTTTTATCTCAATAGTGAGCTGTTAGATTGGACATGTGTCCTAGAAAACTTTTGAAGTCATTAAGAGTCTGCAATCCATTTTCCCTAATTTTTAACTATTGGGCTTTAAGTTTCTACAAACCTATTTTATAGCCTAAATAATTAATAAAATCTTCTCTTTGTAATTTTTCAGGAGTGATTTGTATTCTCCAACATCCCAAAATTTTCTTTACTTCTTCAAATATTTTTCTAAAGTAGCTACATTTGAATCAGACAGGAAAATGACATCCATGTAATGATAAACTATAAATTGAGGAAATTTCTTATGTATCATTTCCAATGGCTGACATACAAAATATTGGCACAGGGTTAGGCTATTTACTATCTCCTGTGGAAAATCCCTTCACTGATATCTTTTAGCAGGCTGAGAACTATTATAAGTAGGCACTGTGAAGGAAAATTTTTTTCTCTGTATTTTTTTTGTAAAGGTATAGTGAATAAACAATCTTTTAAATAAATAACTTTAGGAGGCCAATCTTTTGGTAATAGAGAAGACAAAGGGAAACTAGAGTATAGAGAGTCCATTGGCTGAATCACCATATTGACAGCTCTTAAATCTGTTACCATTCTCCATTTCCAGATTTCTTTTTAACAAAAAATACAGGAGAATTTCAGGGACTGGTTAATTCTTCAATATTCAGTGCATTTAGTTGCTCTTGAGCCAGCATTACTAAAGCCTGCAATTTCTCTGTTGTTAAAGGCCACCATGCAACACATACAGGTTTGTCTATCAACCATTTTAAAGTTGGGCTGTTGGTGACTTTAAAAGATCAGCAACTGTTGTGCCTTGTCTCTTACCACCTGAATGCTCTGTGACTGTCCTTTATAATACCTTCAAATATGTTCCCTAGAAAATGTGTTAATTTATGGTTTGTTTCTAAGATTGGGAAAATGTTAGAATGTTATTCTGAGTATTCCATTGCTATAAGAGATCACGTCCCCACAAATTTATTGCTATGTTTGGCACATATGGCTTTAAGTTTCCTCTCTATCCTTTATCTGACTTTATACATTTAATCTATCATGTGCTCTGTTTGACCTGAGATAAAGTTTTATCCAGTCTTCAAATTCTGAGCATTTAATACCTTAAGAGGCCAATTTGGATGCCAAGATACTGTTGAAATTTTTCTATATCCACACCTGTGTCTAAAAGACCTTCAATGAAAAGGTCATTTATTCATATTTTTTTATTTTTGTCTTTGTTCATTTATAGAAGCTTGTTAAAATACTCACTTTGTGATTTTTCCTGAAATTTTTGTTCTCTCTTCTATAGCTGTTCTATTATCCAGAGCAGTATGGCTTTTAGCATAGACATTCATTTCTTTATTTGCTCTAGAAAGGGTTTTCCTTTGTGATGACAGGAAGCAAATGAATTTGATTTGCCACTGGGGCCTGTGAGAAGTACCTCAAGGAGTTGGCTGATAGCAAAGTGTTACCTTGAATATTTCTTGTTGACCAACATTTATAAGTCCAATACTGGCTCTCTCTACACCTTCTACATAATCATTAAGGGAGGGGCATTTGTTGGGGGAGGCTTCTAGTTTATTTCCCCGATGCCCAGACCAAAAATGATCACACAGAATCTATATTATTTGCAATACTGTTTGGCCAATAACTTCAGTGTATTTCTTCCTAGCTAGCTCTCAAAAATTAAATTAACCCATTTCTATTATTTTGTCTTTCCATGAAGCTTGTGGCCTACTGGCAAGGTTCTATCTGGTAGTTTGTGTCTTTCTTCTTTGGCAAATTCATGGGTTCTCCCTGATTCCACTCAGACCCCAAAATGAATATGGTATGTAATCACTCATAAGTGGATACTAGCTATAAACGAAGGACATTTAGCCTAAAGTTCATGATTCTAGAGAAGCTAAGTAATAAGGTAAACCAAAAGAAAAAAATATATATAGACCAGCCTAAAAGCTGGACATGAAATAGATTGACTGCCAGAGTTGGGAGCATGGGTGTCAAGGGAGAGGGGATGGTAGGAGGTGAATTGGAGGGGACAGAGAGAGAGTAGAGGAGAACTTGAGGGAATGGAATGGTCGAGATGAAGGAAGGACAGAATGAGAGCAAGGAGAGAGATATCTTGATTGAGGGAGCTATTATAGGGTTAGCAGAAATCTGAGTGGTGTTGGACAATGATCTATATCTGTCAATTATATTTTAAATAAACGCTGATTGGCCAGTAGCTAGGCAGGAAGTATAAGCTATACATCCAGATAGGAAGTAGAGGTAGGTCAATAAGAACAGAAGAATTCTGGGAAGGAGGAAACTCTCTCTGCAGTTATGTCCTGACCACAGAAGAAGCAAGATGTGACTGCCCCACCAAATAAGGTACTGAGCCACATGGCTAACACAGATAAGGATAATGGTCTAATATAAGTTGTAAGAGTTCATAAGAAGCCTGAGCTAATTGGCCAATCAGTTTATAACTAATGTAGACCCCTGGTGTGGGAGAATTGTCTGTATTCTGTCAATAATCATTTAAATAAACACTGAATGGTTGGTAGCCAGGCATAAAGTATAGGCAGAAAAACCAGACAGGAAGTAGAGGTGGGGCAATAAGAACAGGAGTATTCTGGGAAGAAGAAAGCTCTTTTCCCAGTCCTGCCCAGATCACCAAAGAAGCAGGAAGTGATCTACCCCACTGAAAAAGGTACTGAGCCATGTGGCTAACATAGATAAGAATAATGACTTAATACAAGTTACAAGAGCTAATAAGAAGCCTGAGCTAATGGGCCAGTTTATTTTTTTAATTAATTAATTCATTTATTAAAGATTTCTGCCTCCTCTCTGCCACCGCCTACCATTTCCCCAATCAAGTCCCCCTCCCTCATCAGCACAAAGAGCAGTGAGGGTTCCCTGCCCTGTGGGAAGTCCAAGGACCTCCCACCTCCTTCCAGGTCTAGTAAGGTGAGCATCCCAAACTGCCTAGGCTCCTACATGCAGTAAGATAAAAATCCATTGCCATTGTTCTTGAGTTCTCAACGGTCCTCATTGTCTGCTATGTTCAGCGAGTCTGGTTTTATCCCATGCTTATTCAGACCAGTCCCAAAACAATGACTTCTTGAATTTTGCATGCAAATGGATGGAAAGAGAAAACACTATCCTGAGTGAGGTAAGCCAGACCCCAAAAGAGGAACATGGGATGTACTCACTCATAATTGGCTTCTAGCCATTAATGTAGAACATTAAGCCTATAATTTGTGATCCTAGAGAAGCTAAATAAGAGGGTGAACCCAAAGAAAAACATATCATCATCCTCCTTGATATTAACCTTCATCAGGCAATGAAAGGAGACAGAGACAGAGACCCACATTGGAGCACCGAACCGAAATTCCCAAGGTCCAAATCAGGAGCAAAAGGAGAGAGAGCACGAGCAAGGAACTCAAGACCGCGAGGGGTGCACCCACATACTGAGACAATGGGGATGATCTATCGGGGCCAATTAGTTTATATCTAATGTAGACTTCTGTGTTATTCTTTGGGGTTAAACGGCTGTGGGAACTGGGCAGAAAAGAAACCCCAACAAGCCCGGCCCTCATGATACAGACCTCTGTGTGATTTTTGGGGGGACTTAATCATTGTTGGAACTAGGCAGGACAGAAACCCTAACAACAGCTCTAGAGAAATTCCCAGGAATGCCAAAGGATGACCACACTTAGGACGCTGGGCAATAGAGAAGAAGGGGCCCGATCTTGACTTTCCCTGTAGTCCAACTGATGACTATCTTAAATATTACCATAGAGCCTTCATCCAGCAACTGATGGAAACAGAGGCAGAGACCCACATCAGAGCACTGTACTGAACTACCAAAGTCTAGTTGAAGAGTCGAAGGAATGAGAATATGAGCAAGGAGGTCAGGACCATTATGGGTTCACCCACTAAAACATTGTGCCTGAGCTAATGGGAGCTTACCAACTCCAGCCACACTGGAAAGGAACTGAACCAAACCAAGCATAGGACCAAACTAGATCCTCTGAATGGGGCTGACAGTTTCATGGCTGGAGCATAAGGGGTGGAGGGGGGCACTGACAGTGGCACCAAGATTTATCCCTACTGCATGTACTGGCTTTTGGGGTTTCTATTCTCTTTGGATGAATACCTTGCTCAGAATATAGTAGGGAGGGCCTTGGACCTTCCAAAAACAATGTGCCTTACCCTCTCTGAGGATTCGATGGGTTGGGGTAGGAGGGTATGTGAAGGTAATGGGAGGAGTGGAGAAAGTGGAAACTTGAATTGGTATTTTTTAAAAAGTCTAATTAAAAAAGGCATGCACCACTATCACCCAGCTTCTATGGATAACTAGTGTAGCTGCAGGGATAAAGGTTTGTGCCACCACTGCCTGGCCTGTATGTTTGACTAGTGAAGTTAGCTTTGTACTCTGCCAGGCAAGTTTTATTTATTAAAATATGAACAAAATTTAGTTACATAATCAAGAACCTCCCAAGATCACTTGCTATGGAGAAATAGCCAAAGGTAATGACCCATTAAGGGTCTTGTAAACCTTTTCTCCCTCCTTCTACTAGCTGTATATTAATACCCCAATTAACAACCAATTTTATAGCCCTAAGTGTAGCTGTGTTGGCCTGTTAAATTAGTTGCTATGGTTACTTAGACAAGGAAATCTCTACTTCAAAATGGTAATGACAAGTTCATGCTATGCACTGAATAAAAAAAGAGCCATATTACAATGCTGTAATGCTTTCCTCTGGCCCTTAAAATCTTTTTTTCCTCTTATATAATATCCTTGTATTTTGGAAAGGCTGGTATGTTCATAACACTTCTGTGAGAATTGGGTAGCCATTCTACTCAACAGTCACTTATTCACAATAAGTTAAGCAGCTCTACGTCTTTTGGTGAGTAACCATCAGCTACTGTAAGAAAATTTTCCTTATGGTCAAGTCAGACTGGCGTAATAATAGCAGTGATTATCTAAACACACAATTGTTTAGGAGAAATTAGATACTCACATAAAATCTATTAAGCAACAGTAATTGCTTTTGCAATGGAGCCCAATTTTTGCCCTGCTTTAAAGTACAACATGTCACTTGATTTGGAGAAAGAGAACTTAACATTCATTGGGAAATTGTTGTTGGTACCCATAATATACAAATCACAACAACACAAGTAAGGCATGTTACATTTTGATGTATTTCTTGATAGAGTTTTGATGTAATTCACATGATCTCCAAATGAGAAGAACTGTAGGTCACAATTTACCCTAGGAATCCTGGTTACTACCTTCCAGCACTGCAAACTTGGGAAAACACTGAATCAGGACCCAGCTCAAGCCCAGACTGTTATTTCAATATACTAAGGCCAAAGCATTCAATTTTATGACTAATAGGATCTCATGCTCTAATTCAGGTACTCAAGTAGTGGTTTTAGACATATGTCATATTAGGAAAATGCATGCTAAGCAAACAAGTAATAAAGATTAAAAATAATAATCTTTATATAATAAAACAATAATAAACATCATAAAGGAGTTATTAAATGTGACTAGCAACCCTGCTGAAGAGGAATAGAAAGGCTAGCAACATGACCCTCTTCCCTAGAGTCTATGTTCAAGGTTTCAAGATGAGTTTTATGTGTAGACATAGACAAGAGATATACACAAGTAAGAAGTTATAGTCAAGGTGTGGCTCCATCCATCATCCTGTCTCTACTCCAATCTCTGCCTCAAAGTGGTCAGAACTGTAAAATCTTCTATGAGACAAGCACCAACTCTGGCTAGCACTGGGCTTATGGTATATTGTCTCCATGGTCTGATAGCCAAAGAGAGGTTCACAAACATCTTTTTAAAAATTTTTATTCTTACCAGAACACTTGCATTCCTCTTACTCTGGAGTTTTACATCTCAACTCTGAGATAAAATATGCCTGAAACAAATGCAAACATCAGAGTAAAACTTAATAAATTATTTATCTCTTTAATGTTTGATAATGTAATCTGTTATCTATGTTCTTTGGTAATTTCACAATTGTATATAATATGTTCTGATTATTCTCTTTGTCTCCTCCAAATCACCCTCTCATTCTGACAACTGCCTCCACCATCCTTTTCAGTTCACTTTCAAGATTCTCTACTTTTGATTTTATTCTGGGACCCATTAATTAACTAGGGTCATATGTGAACCCTGGGTTGGTATTATCCATTGGAGTTCTGTGGAGGTACCAGTGGGCATAAATGTAGATTTGTATCATATCAATTACATAACAAAACATATTACAGAGGGAGGAACACAAAACAAGAGATCATAGGATACCATCCTGTTACAAAAATGTTGGACTAGGAAGGTAACCTTGGGAGAATACTCAAAGTTGTACAGTCTTCCATTCCACGTGAATACAAAACAATCTATGATATCTGTACCTAGGGGGATACTTTTAATAATGTGCTAGTATGTTCCAGCACATATGTAAACATGCTGGCACTTGTTCCATCTAACGAAGAATGTTGGATTCTGCAACTTGAGATCAACTGGCTTCTTCACAGCCTGAACTGACATACTAAAAGGACTTTGGTCTGGGTAAATAATACTTACCTTTTCTAATTTCTTGATTGTTTTTGTATGTTGATGATCTCAAGGAAGTCAGTACTGTTTGTTACTCACCACTCTGGAAGGATATTAATTTCACACCTTCCCGCTTTAATACAAACATGTATGACTGATTTCACTGTTCTTATCACAGATGAAACTCTTCAGTAATGGTATTCAGAGTGTGCCTCTGCAATATATTGTTCCCCAGAATGTTCTTGCAGAGGGTAAATGCACACTTTATATTTTTGTAGGTGATACTTATTCACTCCAGATAAACATAACACTCTTCACCTAAACCATTGTATTCCCATATCTACCTGTTGCTGCCCATTGTCCTTGGTGCTTCGGGTTTTCATTTTATTTAAGTATCAATAGATAATTAATCCACAAATTCATCAGTGATACTTTGATCACCATATATTGATGGTGCATGCTCAGTCAGCATTAGCCATCTGTCTGTGGAAAGATTGAGAAGTTTTCCACTCCAGGAGATCTTTCTCGGTATAAGGATGAGTGCAGTTCACCAATAACTTAAGAAGGAAGAAGTAGTGACAGTACTGAGTGTCTCTGCTTTCATAGCATTCAGTCATCTTCCCTCTAGCCCCAAGTCCTGCAGTTCTGTGAGCCAGGCAATGCAGGCTTCTTTAAATACCAGAGCCCTTCACGACTCAGGAATTTCTGAGTGAGATTAAACTCTGTCCTGCTTTCTTGCACTGGGCAATTATGCAGCCCCATATCAGCATGCTGAATCATGGATGTATATTCCTTCTTCTCCATTCAAGGTCAATTATCTTCTGTCACTGCTGTCACAGTCTCTCCTCTTTATTAATGGTCCACACTGGTTCAAGATCTCAGGAGTGCCTCTTTCACAAAGGTCTCATGTGTTTCCTTTTTGGTTCCCCAAGCATTAGAAGTGTCATGCCAGTACTCCCAGATCATCTTAATGTTTATCCCATTTCTGCACCGGTTCAGAGGCTAAGGTGCTTGTTCCGTTCTGTTTAATTGCTTCCTTACACAACTGAGTTCCCACTGGGCTGCCATATTGTCCTTGGTTGCCAGTCTTGTTACACATATTTGTGGTGAATCAGTGGCTGATAGGGGTTACTGGCAACCGTATTTCATATGTGGTCCTCTCTGAAACAATAGATTCTCTTCTCCTTCTACTGTTTCCAGGGGAAAAGGGAGGCATTTTGAGAGGGATGCAAAGGTAAACCACTATGGGGTCCCTCTGTAGACCCTTGCAAAAAATTGAGCCAGCTGCGAGCCAGCTGCCCGCCACTGACCTTGGCTAAGGAGGCGAAGTGTTGCAATGCTGGCCACCCAGCCCCCAGCTCTTGGAGACATCAGATGCAGCGGGGAGTCTAGTCAAGAAGGAACTCCTCGTTTATTTCCTTACAGCATGCATCTTATAAAGCAAAAATCTACCGATCTCGGTAGAAAAGGAAGGAAAATTAGCCAGTCGCATTAGCACTCAAGTCTGCATGAGGCACGTGGAGATCACAAGGGCATCAGGCATTTTAGGTCATCTTACCCCATCTTTAACCCCAATTATCCTTTCTGTAAACAAGTTAGGTCTCCTCCCCCCTTGCTACCCTTCAGCGCCATCTTGGCTGGGAATAGTTTTTGAGGTCTTTGTAAGGTCACTGTTTTTGAATTTCACACCTCTTTCTAAAAGCTGTCATGCTTTTTGACCTAGCTGTTAAGCTTTTGGCACCAACCTGGCTACTCCAGCCTCCCATGTTCTCTATTCGGCCCACAGACGTTCCCTTTCAAGCAGAAAGGGCTTTAGTATCAGCATTTGAAGAGTGTAGGTCGGTAGCGGACAGTTTTGGGGGAAAGAGGAGGTCTTACTTTGCAAAGAGTTACAGAGACTTTGGGCACAGGAATGGCATTAGCTAATGTATAAGATTAAGCTTCTTTGGACCCGAAGAGGCAAGAGAGTTAGAAGTTGTCCTTGCCTTGCTTGTAAAATCGATCTGCTTAAGACCTGGTTTCCTGGAAGGCTTGAGTTTTCTATAATTCAGGACATGTAAAAGAAAGCCATCAATGACCTCATTGGGTTAAAGACATATTTCATATCTGATTACACTCACTGGCAAGTACAATGAGAACATGCAGCAACAATTATCCTGTTAGATATTATTTCAATCACCATAGTCAAACATCATTAGCTTTTATTGCTTGGGGATTTAGAAACTCATCTTTTAGAAATAGTGTTTAGTGGAATACTGGGGAGATTTTTCATTTATTTTCTATAATTAACTTTAGAAGAGGATAAAAGTGTTGCAGTTTGCTAAATCACAGAAAAAAAAAAAACAGAAAACAAGGCACAATAGTGCCAACAAATTAAACTCCAAGAAGAGATGAAAATTGTCCTGGAGAAAACTAAGAGCTGTAACAGAGGTGGGAAAGTTATCTGGTGAAAGTACATTATGGGAGAAAGTACTTAGGTTCAGAGAGTGCTGCCACCTCACATGATGTCTGCCATTTTGCCAATGTGCCACAATACTTATGTAAATTAAATATTACAGATGTTATATCCATGTTTTTTCTATAATAATATAAATATTACCTAAACAATAGCATGGCATTGCATTTATAATACAAACAATAACTTCCTATGAATAAAAAATTAATAGAAAATTACTGCTTAAATTTAGAATTAGAAGAAAATATTTTAACTGTTAAGTTGGTACCAATCAAACATGTGCTTTGTTTTTCATTCTTTGTGTTTTTGAATTTGTGTAATGACCAACTCTGTTATTCTTCTGACTTTCTTTCTGTCTTCTGGTCCTTTTATAACATTCAGTTTAGTTATAGGGCAATTTCTGCTTACAGATTGTTATTATGATACCAGTAAATTTTTCACCTCTGTAGAGAAAAATATTTTGTAATAATTAAGCTGTATATAAAACTATGATCATTGAGTTTTAAAAAGCAAACTTACCATATTAGGAAGTTAAAAAAGGTTGACAGCTAAGAACATACATTTCCCCATTGCTGCAGATCATAGCTCCCCATCACAAAATGAGGGTGTAGGGTCCTATTCTAAGTTTCCTTCAGGCTTTATACCCTGATGAAAACAGATTCGGTTATAAAATTTAACTCATGGGAATTTGACATGGAGTGATTTTATTGTTACATTAAAGTTTACTTTAATTCATTAAAATATTTCTAAGTGGATAAAGGAGACTATAAAACTGAATAAGGATGCAATTTGCCTCAATTTTACTTCTTTATAAGTAGGAAATTAGTATCTTTTCTAAAGTATGTGATTTTCAGAGTATCTGTGATGTGATTCCATTACCAGAGAGTAAGACATCAAGAATGCTGTTTGCCAGAAACTCTCAGATGAAAATATTTAGATGAAAAGTGAGAATGAGAATCATTCAAGTCTTTTTGTGGGGGTTTGTTTCTAAGACTAACAAGTAAGACTATAGGAATGTCTACTGTGTCAATTAAATAAGTATTTTATTACAGTAACTTTAAATGCTTACAAACAAAAGTGTTATTTGGCCTAAATTTTCAAAATTACCTTCACTAAGATAAAAATTTAGCCAATATTTACTAAGATAACTTAAAAAAGGCAATTTCATAGACAATATTATATCTATATTTACTTTATACAATTAATGAGTCTAGATCAGAAGTCAAAAAGCTACAGATGAATAACACACTCAACTCTAGGCATTTCCACAAAGGACAAGTGCAATACTGAAACCGAGAGAGAGAGAGAGAAATGTAAAATGGCAGGGGCCAGGAATGCCTGTTTTATGGAATCTCCAAGATTATGCTCAATTTAGAACCTCTTTAAATATTAATAATTAATAATAGAATAATATGTAATACTTAGTAATTAATCAATTTCAGTGACTATCTCAGTCACTGGGTTATCAGACTAGTACTTGTGGAGAATGCCTAGCTCATGTATGGATTGAAATAGGATTTTCAATTTTTACTGTGTCCATTATTACCAAAAGCTATTTAGGAAACTGGGATAAAGTCCCCCCCCCAATTTTTTGGAGTATGAATTAGGTTTGTAGCAAGAGAGGAGTAGAAAAATAAAACTAAGTTACTAATGGGTGGGGGGGTAATCTTGATATATAGTACTTGAGCCGTTGAACTGTAGATGGAAGGTCAAAGGAGGCTGATTTAAGGGTTTAGGAACTTTCTGTTAATAAAGAAGAAAGAGAAAGTCATAACAGAATTGGGATGTAGCAAAAACAAACAAACAAACAAAAAAACAGATGTCTAACATTAGACAGAAGGTAATCTCTAACAGGTGTACTGTCCAGGCCAATGGATGTACATTCCATCTGGGACTAATCTGTTGGATAAGTGAATAGTTTGATGTTCACAAAAAGAATGAGGCTATTCTGGATCTAATCTGGCAAATAACAATGAGGCCATTCTGGATCTAATTTGGCAAATAAGTTGAATAAGAATCAGAGAATCAAGGACACTATTTGTGTGCCATCTGATACTATGGTGACCAGTTTCATCTAGTATCAGAGTGAAAAAACCAGTGGTGAGAAGGAGAAAGTTGCAGGAGGCATCTTTGAGTTTTATCTGACAAGTCTTACTGAAATTTTCATGCAGATTTGAGGGAAATAGGTGATAAAGAAGACTGTCTAAAGTTTGGCTTTAGTAACAGTGTAGGAAAGAAGACAGTCCGAATTGGAGGGGATGAGAAGATTAGAATTTTGTTAGTTTGTGTCAGGTTAGGGACACCTATTCAAAACCAAGGGAGCACCCTAAGGACATTGTATACTGGGAGTTCACATAGGCAGTAGCAATTGCAAAGCCAACTTTCTTGAGACAAACACACTGAAAATTAACACCAGCTCCTGCTGTGTATAAGAATGAGTATAACAGAGGAATTGTATTTCAAGACACTTTTGCAGTGGGGCTGTTGTAAAAATCGAAGACAAGAGAAACCGAGTCCAGAGTTAGCACTAGGAATTGATTTTTGGTATAGATAGAAAATGGATAAGAAAAATTGAAATACAATTACACAAGCAGTAAAAGATGAAATGAAGAAACAACAGTTTAGTTGAATAATGTAGTCCAGAGTCAGTAAGTGGAAGGACTTGTGACTCTCATTCTTCTGACTGAAGAGGCTACAGTCAGTTCTGGTGTGTGGGAAGGCACATGATAAAAAGTGAAATGGGAGGAGACCAGGAAGACTATCTTCCCCATGCTTCCACATCCCATGCATGGAAAACCAAGGGCATAGCTGCTCCACAAATTCCAAAAATTTCTTCTATTTTACTTCAGCTTCTCTGGTTTTTAAAGTCTCTCTAAGTGGTTATACAAACAGCTGACTACTATTTTCTTGCCCCATATTTACAAATTTTGCTCCCAGTCCCACATTTGCTAATTATCCAAGCACTCACTTTTTACATTGCACCTGCAGTGTCCTTCATTTGTGGTGTCCATCAATTTATATTCTATTCTCAGGCCCAATGTTCAGGGAACCATCTGTCAGATCTGGTCCAATGTTCCTGATAACATTGGGTCCATGTGTTCCTGAGAAGGGGAGTGTGGAATGAGGAAAGAAATAGACAGAGATAGAAAATACAGAAGGGAGGGCTACCAGGGAATACTGTTTAAAAAAAGCCTTGAATTTATCACTCACAGTCCTTATATGCCCCAATCAAAAGGGGATGGCACAAGACTTCCATGATACAAAGAACAAACAAGTGTAACTACCTTGGTACACCTCAAAACATCTGGTAGACACACCCTAATTCAAAACATCCTGTTGACTGGCCTTTGAAGATTAAAGCATCTAGTAGACACACCCTGGTCAAATATCTGTTTGTCTTTGAGGATCAAGAATAGGTCTAAAATCTCTGACCTCTAGTCAATATGGAATGGATCCAAAACTGCGGCCCCTCACATAAAATTATAAGTAAGTTCTTTTATTTGTGCAGACAAAAATCAACATTACTGAATAAGCTGTGCACACATTTAATCCCAACACTCATAGAGCAGAGATAAGGTGGTTCTCTGAATGTAAGATCAGCCTGGTCTAAGAGTGAGTTCAAGGACAGACAGTGCTACACAGATAAACCCTGTCTTGAAAATAAAAAAGTACCATCTTCCACATATGACTCCTCTGAACAGTGAACCAGAATAAAACTTTCCCTGTTTTATATTGTTTAGCTCAGATAGTTTGGTATAGTAATAGAAAAGTGACTAATATACCAATAGATTTAGACAAAAATTGTAGAGATATTGTTCTATAAATACCATGAGATGTTATCTCAAACATTTTTTAATGCCCACATAAGAGGGAGAAAAAGATAAGACAATATGAAGGAAATTAAAGCTTGTATACTGTCAGCAGTAGTGAAATTAGCATAGACAATGTTGAAAAGAGTAGGAGAATTTGTTGAAAATGAAAAACAGGATAAAGAAATGTTTTATACTTACATAAAAGGATATTGTGTTTTAAAACAGGCAGGAATACTTTTATTTTCAACACTTTAGAAGAACGTAAAGAGCATTATCTCAGGTAAAACAAGTGAAAAAAGAAAGTGTGTAGTGCCACACATACATTCCAAGAAAGAAACAACTTATCAAACCCAGAAGGAGGAAGAGGGGATAATTATCTAAATGTTCAAGGCTTAAGTAGATGTGAGAAATGGTTTCAGATCTGCTGTGTAGCACAGTGACAATATAAACCATAATGCATTATAGTCTTAAGAATTATTAAGAGAAAGCTTAAATAGTTTTTTAAAAAGTGACAGAAATGTTTACTGATTTTATCTCACATAAAATATGTTACACTTGATAAATATATATTTAAAGCAATAGTGGCCATGTAGTTTTCTTACTGAATCAAACCATTCTGATAAGTGTTGGAGGCTCATTTAAATACAGAAGATAGTAATTCATTCCTAAAATCCATTTTTGCATCATTATTACTTGTAGTCAGCTGCAGGAGGACCTTCCGCTCCTTCAGCCAATAGTTGCTGAACTACGAGCCCATTGTGCTGCATTAGCGCCTTCCGCTCCTTCAGCTAATAGCTGTTGAAATACCAGCACACTAGGGCATGGTTTATTTATCTTTAAAAAAGAGCGGCAAGCCTCAGCCCTCTCTCTTGGTTCCAGCGCATGGTTCCTGCTCCTGCTCAGGCGACTAGGCTCCTTTCCTGATGGTTGGTGTTTCGTGAGTTTTACCTCCCTAAATAAATATCCCTTTAAATCATAACTGGTGTGGGATTGATTTGTGCATAAGTAGTCACCTGAAGTTTGTGCTTACTATTATGCAAAGACCCTTTTAATATATAATACTTCATTATGTTTCTGCCACTTACATGTCAAAAACTAGTAAGGTAAGAATGAGCCCTGAGTTTTGTGTTCCTTTGTAATTTAACACCATTCCATACAAAATGTTCACTTGAAAAAAATCTAAATTTTAAAAATTATGAACCACAGCAAGAGAGTAGGTAGCAACTGCTTGTCATTTGGTGGGACAATATACTATGTAATATTCTATAATGAATTCTAGAGGCACTACCAGTAAATTCAAAAGACTTTGGAGTTAAACTATCATGAGGAATTATCTATCCCAGCACAACTCAAATACTCTAGACACCAGGGGAATGTTTATACAGAAATTTATATGCTTCATTATATCCATTCATACCATATCCATTTCTATGTAAGGCAACCTAAGCTTTCGTTAAACCATGACTTCAGTGCTATTATTTGCTCCTGGAATTTGATCCCAACTGTGCTTTTGGTAAACATGGGATAAAATAATCACATAGTTCTAATACATGCTATCCTTATAGATAGGGATTGTTTCTTTCTGAGTTTGCCTATCTGAGAATTTCACTTTTTCCTCGTATTGACTTGATTTGAAGAAGGCTTGTTGCGGTGATGCTCAGTAAAACTCAGAAACATAAAACCAAGATTATTTAAGCAAGAAGTTTGAAACTTTTATTTTTATATGAAATTGAGTTTTTGAGCTTTTGCTCATTTAGGTGTGGGTGTATTTACCTGAAGAGGACCTCAGATGTTGTAAGCTGAAATGTCAGGCTGGAATCTGGGTCTTCTGGAAGAACAGCTAGGATTCTGAGGAAGTAAACCATCTTTCCATCCCTGAAACTAATTTTATTCATTTTCTTTACCCACAGACTTCCTAAAAACAAGATACAACTTAAACATTCGATTTCCCTTTCAATACTGATAGCTAAAATAACACAAGAGCAAGAGAACAAATCTCCCTCAGTCAGGATTTTATGTTCAATTCCTGGCATGTGTGAAAATTTTAATGAACAAATCATGTTTCATAATCAGTGCCAAGTAAGTTTCAATAATTTTGAAAAGAAGTATCACAGTACCATGTATGGTATGTATGATATTAGATACTGAGCAAATTAGTTTCTAAAATTTTGTGGAAAACTCAGCAATAACACAGGACCCTGCTTTACATTTAAAATGTTTTTTGAGAGTTTCTGTAATATCAAAATCTAAGATGTTAAAGTGACCTTTCCATAGCAACCCTGAAAATGCTGCTTGAAATAAAAACATAATTTAGAATAAAATGTATGTTTTCTTAAATGCCTAAAGTCTTTAAATGAGTAACCTTTCCGGTAGGATTTGAATGTGTCTTTTAATCAGTCTTACGTATTTTAAGTTTATGAAATTTAGAAATAAAATCTGTCTCTCAGAGAGACATTTACTTATTTTGCCAGGAAAGCAAGTGCAGGACTTCTAGATTATAAATGTGAATTATCATTTCTATCATTTTTTTGCTCTATCCATTAAGGTATTTGCTTCCATCCTGCTTGTTCCAGAAGTTTAACAAGAAAAGGTGTCACTCTGCGCAAACAAAAGTCTATCGCCTAGAAGAACAGCACAGAACAGTCTTATTGCGTCATGTTATACTGTGTTTTGTTAATGTCCCTGGGAGGACTGTTCTTTTCTGAAGGGGACAGGAAGAGTAGTGAATCTGAAAAAGTGGGGAGGTAGGCAAAGAACAGGGCAGAGTGGAGGGAGGGAGGTAGCTGTAGATGGGATAAGTTGTATTAAAGAAGAATAAATAAAAAGAAAAATGGAAAAATAACACCCTATCATCAAATATAATATAAATTATTTTATTCTTACAAGATCAGTATAGACTAAATAACATTTTATAAAATGACTGTTAATCCTGATATGACAGGTGTTCCCATGAAATATTTTCAAATTGTCTAATTCACTGTAAACTTTCATCTGCACAGAAAAATATATATAACTTCATGTTAAACTATCAGACTTTCCAAATTCTTAAGAATATGTTCAAGAAATAGAGAAAAATAAGATGGACAGTAAGTTTTGAGCATTAATGTCACTAATCATGCAGTTAACTTAAAGAAAACATGGCTTGTAAATGCATCCAGCATGGCAGTCAGAATCATGAAATCATATTTCTTAGTGGCTTACAGTAAGGACTGACAAACAAGGTAAATAAAAATACATGAGTAGAAATGACATCTCAATTCTGTTAGAGTGTAGATTATAACAGAAATAAATACTGTCTGAGACATTCAATACTGCCTCAGAATACTTTGCTTTTTGCAAATATAGCCCACATTCTATGCACACTACACCTGGAGGCTTTCCTTCAGGTTCTGTGATCTGCAGTTAGTAAATTTATTTCCTGAATATACATATGTCACTATCTAACTTTCTATAATTTCCTTTTAATTAAAACCATAATAAATGCAATCAGTATAGAAAGTAGAATTATAAGATGATCCTATAATTCCCATTCTTCAGAATTAAGGCTGTGATTATGTTATATTATATAACAGAGGGATTGTGAAGCTGTAATTAAGGTTTTTAATCAGTTGGTGTTGAGTTAATCAAAAGAGAGATTATCCAGGTGGGTTCAGCTTAATCCTAGGAGCTATTTAAAAATAAATTCTGTGACTCTTCCTAGAAGACAGAGAGAATAAAAATGGGAGAGATTTGGTATGTGGGAGGTTCATATTGCTGTGATGGAGCAGTCAAAGTTCAAAGACCTAAAAGCACACTGAGAAGCAAATACAGTCTTTGGTCAGATACAGGAAAGAAACAGGCTTAAGACTTAAAACCACAAGTAATTAATTACCTCATTGTTGTGTGATTTCTGTGTATAGGATTTCACCAACTATTTGATGCTGGCTTTGAAATTTTGTATCCCATGTTTTTGTCTCCTGTATACTGGAATTATAGTTATATTCAGCTGTGTCTGGCCAAAGCAACACATTGTATTCTACGGATTTTCAGTAAAAACCTGAATAATGAGCCTGGAAGTAGAATTATTTTTAAGCCTCAAGGTGATCTTGAGACCAGTTGGCATACTGATACTGTGAACAGAGAATTCAGTCAATTAAGAACCACAAATTCTGAGTTAGAGAGACTAGAAAGTATCATTTTAAGTTGCTAAAGTTAAAAGAAAGTTTGGAAGTAGATAATTATACAAGGTATTTTTGGTGAGTTGATGATAACCTCTCCTACTTTATATAGAGCAAGTGGAAACAGCCCTTGCAGGACAGTTTAGAGGATTGTGATTGCATGTAGGTAATCAATACAAATGAGCAAGTGGATAAACAAGGGGATATAGTCAAAGAATAGTCCTGGGAAGACAACTATAACAAAGCCAGCAAGAGCTTTATTTTGTGAGATTATTTTCAGGCATGATAGTAAATATAGGTATAATATTTTAGTCTTTCCTCTGAGAAATACCTGGTAGGTCCTTCTTACCGTTTAGATTTACACAGCACATCTTTAGATAACTTGATTGTCTTGGCAACTGGAAAATGTAATAATCATATTTGATTAAAATAATAGATATATTTATTAGAGTGTGACTAATCAAGGTACAGAGAACAGGAGACTCTGGAGTGCTAGGTCTTACGTTTGACATCTATATTACACACAATGTCCAGGTATCTTGGTAGAAGAAGGGTAAGAAAGATTGTTAAGAGCCAGAGGCAAGTGGATGACTACAGTGGGGCTGTTTCCTAGCATTGGGCAGTTGCACAAATTAACTCATAGCAGTTGAGATAGCATACCGAAGAGCTGTACTAGAAAAGCCGGACAAAATCCCAGCATAAAGGGGAGTTGGGAACAGAGTTCCATCCCTAGCTGAGAAACTATTTGTACTTGATAGCTGCTGGGAAAAGGAGAGTCAGTTTTAATGAAGGTTTGGCCCAAGGTACACATAGCACACTCAGTGGAATCCCCATAGCCAAGATAAATAGGCAAATTAATTGGATTATTTGGGCCCAAAACTACAAAAGAGAAACAAAAAAAGAATGAGGATACAATGGTAAATGGTCCTGGAATGGACACTGGATCAGGAAGGGATTGAATAGGATCAAAACACAATAATAGGATCAAAACACAATAAGTAGAATTCTCAAAGAATTACTTACGAAGTTTAGACTGTACTGTTAAATTTAACATCATCACCATGCATATTTATAACTTTGCAAGTCTGTGACCTCTTGTTCATTAGTGTTGATGGCTGTGAAGCTTACCTTTTTTTACTTTCTACACTTTAAATAATGGGAGATGCTGAAGTTTTCTGTAATGTGATAATCACCTCATTTTCTCTAGGTGTTTCTGCACACATTTATCCATGTTAGCCATGAATTATATTTCCAGAATTTTTACCTGTACTGAATTATATTCCTTAACTTCTTCAAAATGTTAGACTAGAAACACTAGGACACAAGTCCATTCTGTTTCATTTGTTGTCTATTCAATTAAACTCTTTATTTAAATTTAAAATTGAGATCTAGTTGGTATTTTAACTTATTAATTTTGTAACTAATATTCAACATTACTACATTAGATCTCTTACCATTTAGCATTGTTTGTTGCTTATTGGGTTGATACCTCCCAGTGCCTCATTACACACTTGAAGTTTAAACTCTCTTTAACTTGTAAGTCAAGGACTTTAAAAATAAATTCAGTTAATGGAGTAACATTCAGCACAGTGACTGGGAAAGGTGATTGAGTGAGTCAGAGCAGGTGAGGGGTGACTTTCCAAGACACAAACTCATGTCTCTATGCTGATGGTAGTTATATTTGTATGTCATTCATTGCATTTGCTTTACGTGTTGTTCACCAGTTTTGGTCAGTTTTGCATGGCAGTGACAAAGTTCCCGAGATAAATAAATTTAAAGAAAAAATGGTTAATTTCAGCCGATGACTTCATAGAAGTCAGATCCTGGTTCTGCTAGCTCCATAACTGTAGGCCAGAGTCAAGAAAGGTTATTACAAGGTATCAGAATGTGGGAGGAGTCTGGTCAGTTCATGTTAGTGAGGGACAGGATGTTATTTTCAGAGAAATTCTTGTGGCGTACTTCCTTTAGGTAAATGATACCTTTGATTTCACATTCAGCTATGAACTCACCTAATGCATTAGTTAATCACTTGATGGGGTTAGAGCCTCCAGTGCTGTCATTAATTAGAGAACAATCCTTTGATAGTTGAGTATGGTGGAGATAGGGGACTTCACATTCTAATCATGATAATTGTTAACTCTTAACAGTGTTTAGACCTGTTTTATGTATTAAACATCAAGGGATCTATTTGCTTCTTTTCTCCATCCCAACTTGCTTTTCTGGACATTGTGTAACAGCATTTTATTTAATGGTTTGTTAAGATGCAACATGAATTTGCTCTACAATTTGAAAATGGATGTTGGGATGAAACCCCAAAGATGTGAGAGTGGATGTGAAAACAAATGTGGAGTGGTGGCACACACCTTTAATCCCTGCACTGGGGACACAGAGGCAGGCGGATCTCTGTGAGTTCGAGGCTAGCCTGGTCTACAAGGTCTACAAGAGCTAGTTCAAGGACAGGAACCAAAGCCACAGAGAAACTTTGTCTTGAAACACACAAAAAAATAAAAGAAAAGAAAAAAGAAAGTATTATGAAATATCATAGGAGAGGAAACAGGGACATTTGAGGGGGTACTAGAGAAGACTCAGAAACAAGTGCCAGAGTGAATCCAACAAAGAAACCTAGAGTTTCTCACAACTTAATACAAATGGAATTGTCCTCTAGACCAGTAAGGAAAGGAAGGTGATAGGACAGAAGTCAGAAATGGGGCTGGTACACTCATAAGCCAGGACATGTGGCAACTCATCATTAGATGTTGAGAGAGGCTCTGCCAGAGCTGCCAGAAGAAAGCTGCTTTAAGTCCTTTCTAGCCCAGAGTCTTCCTTCCCACTTCTGAGCTCTGCAGCTATCCAGTGTCCCTTTTCTGCTACAACAAATGAAAGGTCTTCTCTGTGGAGTCAGTATCTAGAAAAGTACAAGAAGACAGGGATCCATTATCAGGGAGTGAGCAGATATTTATATTAAAATTTATTACTAGAAATTATTTTAGTATAATTGCATTAGGCTCCTTTGACAGCATGTTGCAAACATAGCACATTCATTTGAAATATTTATGTTCAACTAAGCTGTCACTACATTATCTTCTTGAACTGTTGTTAGTTTCTATCCTACATACAAATTGCCTTTGTCTTATTCTTGTTCCATTTCTCATCTCCTCCCTCCTTACCCCTTCTTTTTATTCTTTCTCTGTTGTGGGACAATGGTCTGTACCCTGTCAATTGTATTTTAATAAAACGTTCATTAGCCAGTAGCCAAGCAAAAAGTATAGTTGGGCCAACCAGACAGGAAGTATAGGTGGGGTGAGAACAGTAGAATTCTAGGGAGAGGAAAGATTCAGTCTGCAGTTGTAGTCCAGACACAGAGGAAGCAAGATGTGACTGCCTCACCGAAAAAGGTACCAAGCCACATGGGTAACACAGACAAGAATTATGGGCTACTATAAGCTAATAAAAGAGTTAATAAGAAGCCTGAGGTAATAGGCCAATCAGTTTATGATTAATGTAGACCTCTGTGTGTTTATTTGGGACTAAATAGTTATGGGGCCTAGTGGGACAGAAACCTCAGTCAACATTTCTCTGTCTTTATCTGCATGTATGTGTGTGTACTTGTACATGCATGTGTGTGTGTGTGTGTGTGTGTGTGTGTGTTAAATCTTAGAGCGTCAGTTTTAGGTTGACTCTGACTGGTGCTCTCCACGTAATAACTACCTGCCTTTATATAAGAGAAAGGGGTATCTGTTGGGAGCCGTTTCCCCCTAAAAATCATTACAGGAACCATCACACTGGGGAGCCTGCAGGGAACCCCACACCCATAATTGTGCTAAGAATAGTTCTAATGCCCCACACCCAATTAAAGCTGTTAATGGAAATAAATAATTAAATAATAATAATAAAAACCATAACTATGAATTTCAAAAAAAAACTTGTGAAAAAAGAAATAATTTGATACATTAATTTGGGGCAATGCTCAGAATTGAACCTGAGACCACTTATATGCTAGGTCACTGCTCTACATCCTACTCTATCAATTTGTTTGCAAAAACACAAACTAGTATAAAGAATTTCCAAGCCCTTACAATAAGAAATTGCACATATGCTGGGGTATAGTCTGTGAAAGAGTGCTTCCATAACTGGGCAAGTCCTTGGGATCAATCTGAACTGGAAGAAAAGTAAGATATTGAAGTCAGACTGCATTTTGAGTGTGGCTTCTTTCTTCTCAAGTATGGGGAGACACCAAAATAATGTGATATGTACACCTGTTTATTAGCCCCCAAACAGTAATTTACATATGCACATTGTTGATCTCTGTAATAAATTGAGGCTGCCTCCTTATTGTGAATCATCTGAGATTTTAATTTTATTTCTAATCTACGGAAGGCATAATTTTGAGAGCATCAACTCTTGTGAAATCAAAGTATAAAAGAAAAATCTTTTTGTGCCTTGTTAGGCTTTTCAAAAACTTCTTGTCCTTGACTAAATGCTTTGACATAACTGGACTCATTTTCTCATCTACTGAACCTCAATATCCTTCCAGGTTTATAGTTCTTAACCCACAAGTATACTGAAATTTTTCATTGTCTTCCTGAATACTAAGCAATAGTATTATCATTACAAAGGCAATTCTGTAGTTATGAAACATTTGCCATCTTTTTTTAATTATAAAAATGTTATTCACTTTATATACCAACCACAGTTTTCATTTTCCTCCTCCCACTATCTCCCCCACCTCCCATATCCACTCAGAAAGGATAGGGCCTCCCATGCGTAGTTAACAAAGCCTGGTACATCAAGTTGAGGCAGGGCCAAGTCACTCTCCCCTGCATCAGGGCTGAGCAAGGTATCCACCATAGGGAAGTGGCTCCAAAATGACAGCTCATGCACCAGGGATAGATCCTGGTCCCACTGCCAATAGCCCCTCAAAAAGACCAAGATACACAACTGTCACCCACATGCATAAAGCCTAATTAAATCACATGCATGCTCCCCAACTGTCGATTTAAAGTCCATGAGCTCCCGTAAGATCAGGACAGCAGTATCTGTGGATTTCCCCATCATAATCTTGACCCCCTTCATATGATCCCTCCTCCCTCTCTTCAACTGGACTCCTGGTGCTCGACCTGGTACCTGGCTGTGGGACACTGCATCTGCTTCTATCCCCTACTTGATGTAGGTTCTATGATGAAAATTATGGTAGTCACCAATTTGATTGCAGGGGAAGGCAATCTCAGGCACACTCTCCATTATTGCTAGTAGTCTTAGTTGGGGTCATCCTTGTGGATTTTTGGGAATTCCCTAGGAACTGGTTTCTTCTTAACCCTGTAATAGCTCCCTCTATCAAGATATCCCTTTCATTGCTCTCCTAATCCATCCCTTCCCAACTCCTCCTTCCTGTTCTCTCATGTTTTCATTCCCCATCATCTCTCTACCAAACCCCAATCCTCATTTTACCCAGGAGATCTCATCTATTTCCCCTTTCTAGGGTAATGCATGAGTCTCTTTTTGAGTCCTCCTTGTTTCCTACCTTCTATGAAGCTGTGGACTTGACTATAGTCTGCTTAATCCTTTCTTTATATCTAGTATTCACTTATGTATGAATGAGTACATACAGTGTTTGTCTTTCTGGGTATGCGTTCCCTCACTCAGGATGATTTTTTTCTAGTTCATGCATTTGTCTACAATTTTTATGATGTCATTATTTTTTACATCAGAGTAATATACCATTGTGTAAATGTACCACATATTCTTTACCCATTTTTCAGTGGTGAGACATTCTAGATTGTTTCCAGGTTCTGGCAATTATGAATCTTCTCTGAACATAGTTGAGCCAGTGTCCTTTTGGTATGATTGAGAACCTTTTGTGTATAAGTCCAAGAGTGATAATGCTGGTTCTTGAGGTAGAGTGATTCCAAATTTTCTAAGAAATCACTATCCTGAATTCCAAAGTGGCCATACAAGTTTGCACTCTCACCACAAAAGTTTGCTCATGCACCATACAAGTTTGCACTCCACATCCTCTCCTGCATAATCTGTCAACACTGTGTTTGATCTTAGCCATTCTGACAGGTATAATATCTCAGAGTCATTTTTTTTCATTTCATTGATGACTAAGGATGTTGAGCAATTATTTAAGTGGCTTTGGTCTATTTGAGAGTCTTCTGTTTAGAAATCTCTATTTAGATCTGTATCCCATTTTTTAAATTGTATTATTTTGTATGTTGATACCTAGTTTCTTGTGTTTTAATATATTTTGAAGATAGGCATTTTGTCAGATGTGGGGTTGTTGAAGATCTTTTTCCATTATGTAGTCTGACATTTTGAGTTATTTACCGTGTCCTTTTCCTTACAGAAGCTTTTCAGTTTCAGAAAGTCCAACTTATTGATTGTTGCTCTCAATGTCTGTGATACTGGCATTATATTTAGGAAGTGATCTTCTGTGCCCATGCATTCAAAGCTATTTTCCACTTTCTCTTTGATCCACTTAGACTTGAGTTTTGTGCATGGCAATAAATATGCATCTGTTTGCATTCTTCTATATGCTGACATCCAGTTATGTCAACACCATTTTTTGAAGATGTTTCCTTTTTTACATTGTAAAGTTTTGACTTCTTTGTCAAAAATCATATATTCATGGGTATGTGGATTAACGTTAGAATCTTTAATTTGGTCTCTATGTCTGTTTTTATTCCACTACCAAGCTGTTTTTTTAATGTAGTTGTATAGTAAAGCTTAAGTCAGGGATGGTGATGCCTCCAGAAGTTCTTTTGTTGTTCAGGATTGTTTTGGCTATCCTGGATTTTTTTCATATGAAGTTGACTATTATTCCTTTGAGGTCTCTGAAGAATTGGATTGGTATTTTGATGGGGATTGCCTTGAATTTGTATATTGCTTTCGCTAAGGTTGACATTTTTATAATGCTGACACTACCTTATCAAGAGCATGGGAGATCTTTCCATTTTCTAATATCTTCTTCAATTTCTTTCTTCAAAGATTGAAAGTTCTTAGCCAGGTGGTGGTGGCACATGTCTTTAATCCTCAGTTGAGAGACAAAGATAGGTGGAACTCTGTGAGTTTGAAGCCAGCGTGGTTTACAAGAACTAGTTCGGGATAGCCAGTACTGTTACACAGAGATGCCCTTTCTTGAAAAACAAAAGAAAAAAATTTTTGCTACACAGGACTTTCACTTGTTTGGTTAGAGTTACCCTGAGATAGTTTATATTATTTGTGGCTATTATAGAGGGTGATGTTTCTCTGATTTCTTTCTCATTTGTATATATTTGTGTGTGTGTGTTTGTATATATATATATATATATAAAATCTTATATCATGCCACATTACTGAAGGGGTTTATCAGCTCTAGGAGTTCTCTGGTAGAATTTTTGGGGGTTACTTATGATACTATCATATCATTTGCAGATAACTGAAGTTTTACTTCTTCTTTTCCAATTTGTATTCCCTTTTGTTGTCTTATTGCTCTAGCTTGAAGTCTGACTACCATATTGCATAGATATATAGAGAATGGACAGCCTTTCTTGTTCCTGATTTTAGTTGAATTGCTTTGAGTTTCTCTCCATTTAATTTGTTGTTGGCTGTCAGCTTGCTATAAATTGCCTTTAATAAGTTTAGGTATGTTCCTTGTATCCCTAATCTCTCCAAGACTTTTATCATGAACGGGTGTTGGATTTTGCCAAATGCTTTTTCAGCATGTAACAAGATGATCATGTGTTTTTTTTCTTTTCTTTCAGTCTGTTTATATGATACAATAAAGTGACAGATTTTTGTATGTTGAAACATCCCTGTATCTCTGACATGAAACCTACTTGACCATGATGGATGATTTTTGTTTGTGTATATGTGTTCTTGGATTCATTAGCTAGTATTTTCTTTATTATTTTTGCATCAATGTTCATGGCAGAAATTGGTTTGCAATTCTCTTTCTTTGTTTTATCTTCATGTGTTTTGCGCATTAGTGTAACTGTAGCCTCATAAAAAGAGTTCAACAATGTTTCTTTTGTTTCTACTGTGTGAAACAATTTGATGAGTATTGGTATTATCTCCTCATTAAAATTCTGGTAGAATTCTGCACTGAAACCATCAGTTCCTGGCCTTTATTGGTTGAGAGGCTTTTGATGACTGTTTCTGTTTTTTTTAGAGGTTATACATCTATTTAAATTATTTATCTGATCTTAATTGAATTTGGCATATGGTACCTTTTCAGAAAATTGTCCATTTATTTTAAAATTTCCAATTTTGTGGAGTATAGATTTTTGAAATATGACTTGATGATTTTCTGGGTTTTCTCAGTGTCTGCTCTTATGTCCTCTTTTTATTTTTAATTTTGTTAATTTGGATATTCTCTCTCTGCTTTTTTGTTAGTTTGGATAAGGGTTGTCTATCTTGTTTATTTTCTCACAGAACCAAATCTTTTGTTTCATTGATTATTTGATTTGTTCTCTTTGTTTCAACTTTATTGATTTCAACCCTCAGTTTGAGTATTTCCTGGAGTCTACACCCCCAGAGTGAGTTTGTTTCTTTGTGTTCTAGTACCTTCAGATATGGTATGAGATTTCTCTCACTTCTTTCTGAACTTTCTTATTAACACTGTTTCAAAGTGTCCCATAAGTTTGGGTACGTTGTACATAAATTTTCATTGAAAATTTTATTCTAGAAAGTCTTTAATATCTTTCTTTATATCTTCCTTGATCCGGTGGTGATTCAATAGAGCATTATTCATTTTCAATGAGTTTGTAGACTTTCTGTAATTTGTGTTATTGTTGTAACCTAACTTTAAGCCGTGATGATCCAATAAGACACAAGAGGTTATTCTTTTCATTTGGTATTTGTTGAGATTTCCTTTGTGACTGAGTATGTGGTCAGTTTAAGAGAACAGTCCATGAGGTGCTGAGAAGAAGGTATATTCTTTTGTGTTTGGGTGGAATGTTCTATAGATGTCTGTTAAGCTCATTTGTGTCATAACATCTGTTAGTTCCCTTATTTCTTTGTTAAGTTTCTGTCTGGCAGACCTGTCCAGTGGTGAGAGTGGGATATTAAAGTCTCCCATTCTTAGTATGGGGGGTTTGATGTGTGATTTAAGCTTCAGTAACTTTTCTTTTACATATATGGGTGCCCTTGTATTTGGGGCATAAATTTTCAGAACTGACAATTCATCTTGATGGATTTTTCCACAGATGAATATGAAACATCCTTCTTCATCTCTTTTGATTAATTTTAGTTTGAAGTCTATTTTGTTAGATGTTAGGATAGCTACAACAGCTTGTTTCTTAGGTCCATTTGATTGGAAAATCTTTTCCTAACCCTTTACTCTGAGGTAATATCTGTCTTTGAAGTTGAGATGTGTTTCTTATATGTAGCAGAAGGTCAACTCCTGTGTATCCATTCTGTTTTCTTCTGTCTTTCTATAGGCAAATTGAGTCCTTTTATACTAAGGGTTACTAAAGACCAGTGATTGTTCATTTCTGTCCATTTTTGGTGGTAGTATGTGTGTTTCTTTCCCTTTTTTGAGATTTGCTGGTATGAGATAATCCATTACCTGTGTTTTCATGAGTGTAGCTTATTTCCTTGGATTAAAGTTTCTAGTACTTTCTGTAGGGTTGAATTTGTGGATAGGTATTATTTAAATATGGTTTTAACATAGAAACCATGCTTTATCTGCCTATGGTGATTGAAAGTTTTGCTGTGTATAGTAGTATGGTCTGGCATTCATGGTCTCTAAGTGTCTGCATAATATTTTTCCAGCATCTTCTGGCTTTTAGAATCTCCATTGAGAAATGGGTGTTATTCTGATGGATCTGCCCTTATATGTTACTTCCTCATTCTTCTTTGCAGTGCTTAATATTCTTTCTTTATTATATATGTCTAGAGTTTTGATTATTATGTAGTGAGGGAATTTTTTTAGTCTAATCTATTTGGTATTTTATAAGCTTCTTGTATCTTCATAGACATTTCCTTCTTTAGATTGGGAGTGTTTTCTTCTATAATTTAAATATAATTTCTGTGCCTTTGAGGTATTATTATTAGTTTTATTCTTTTCATGATGTCCCAGATTTCCTAAACATTTTGTGTTATGATTTTTGTTGGTTTTAATGATTTCTTTGATGGATGTATCTATTTCCTTTACCATATCTTCAATCCCAGAGGTTATCTCTTCCATCTTTTGCATTCTGTTGGTTATGCTTGCATCTGTAGTTCCTGTTTGTTTACTCAGATTTTCTATTTCCAGAATTCCCTGGGTTTCTATGTTCTTTATTGCTTTAATTTCAATTTTCTAGTTTAGAACTGTTTCCTTCAGCTGTTTGACTGCTTTTTCTTGTCTTTCTTATGGAATTTATTGATTTCTCCCAACTTTTTGTCTTTTCCTTGAATTATTTAGTGAATTTTCCATTTCCTTTGAGTGCCTCTATCATCTTCATAACGTTATTTTTAAGGTAACTTTCTTCTGCTTCTTCTGTGTTGGGAGGTCAAAGTCTTGCTGTTGTAGAACCACCAGGTTCTATTTGTATCATATTGCACTTTACGTTATCGAATGTATTCTTGCACTTGCATTTACCCATCTCTTCCTCCAACTGGTATAGGTGGTATCTGCTAACATTTGCAGTCTTAAGTGCAATCAGTTTCTTGTTCAAATATGTGAGAGAAGCATAACTTGCTAAACATATATAGTTTGCTACCTCTGCTTCCACACCATGTCAATATAAAAAACAATAGAATGAAATGATGTTGCAATATATCTGAGTCCTCCACACTCCATGAATTTTGGAAATTATATAGCAAAGTAGAGGATTACTAACACATTTTTATCTTTTATTATTTTTGTTATATAAACAGCATATGCTCAGCAGATAATATTGTCATATGCAAATAAAAGTAATAGTACATGGAAGGTATTATATATGATGATACATGTTTTACACATAACAGTCCTACATGTTGTGTTCTATTTATTCTTGCTGAGTGACAAGTGAATGAGAGTAGAGAATCCAAATGCATTTTGCCCATCATTGCTGAACTCATAAATGGGAAGTCTGTCTTACTTCTGTGTTCTTATCACTGACAACAAAGCATCTTAACATGAAAGATTGCAAATAAGTACTTTGGGTGATAGATGGAGCATTTTGTGAAAGAGTTAAAATGTCTTTTCTTAGACCGTCTACAAAAACCTTCCTATTTTATAACAGTGTCCTCTTTGTCTCATTTTTTTAAAAAAACATACTTCTTTTATAAGACTGAAATTTAGTAAAATATTGAAAGCTAAAGTAATTTACTGGAAAACAAATGTACAGTTCACTTACAAAGACCAATTATTCTTTTTCTAAGTTTCAGAGGGATCAAAATCATAGAATGTTATCTCCATCTTTAAAGCTGATTGATTTCATCGGAATATAGAGACATTCATATAATTCAATAATTATTCATCAAACATTACTATTTCAGGAAACTATTCGTTTATATATAAAGACCTGGTTATGTTAACTCATCAGAGGAATTTTCAGATGGACAAGTTTAGCAGCATACCTACTTAAAGAGTTTACTAATGTCACAGGGTATGCATTTCTGCATTATAGGGTAGCTTCTTCTCTCCTAGTCCCTGATACATTGAAGTCCAACACACTGCAGATTGATACAGTTTGCATGGAGATGTGCCACAGAAAACTAGGGACAATCCAAAAGAGCAAATATTGCATTGTAGCAGATATAAAAATTATCTCAGTCTTTACCTCTTTGTGTCCCATTGATAACCAAGTAAGTACACACACACATTTATGAGTATATGTATAATACATACATGTTTCAGGTTTCCAATTAAACAGTATGACTTTTTTTAATCACTAAGTATTTTAGTTAAATGCATGATTTAAATTAGTCCAATTACACAGTTGTGCTTTGTTTTTGGTTTGTCTGGGCTTTCCTTAGAAACTTTTGGGGAAAGAGCATCCTCTACAAGCCTTTGTGCTTAAGTGTCCCCTGTAGCCTTCCTATGATAATTCAGTTTAGTATGTATTGAAATTGTACAATTTTGAAAAGGAAAGCAATTAAATATATCTTAATTTTAGATAGGAATATTGCATTAAGAATATAAATTAGTCCAATAAAATCTTAACAAAGAAGAATAAAGGAGCCTAAATATTCAACTTATTAAAAAAGTTTGTGTATTATTCTGGCTGTTCAATTAATCATGAACTTTCTATCTAGGCTTTATGTGTTGGTAAAAGAATCGTAATTTTTAAACCTAATTTTTCTATTCTTCAGCTATTTCCCTCATACTATTTTTTTACAATAAATGAATGAGCCTTGGAAACAATAAAACTCTAAAAGCAAACTCTTTTTCAAAACTGTCTAAATTGGCTTAGTAAGATTTCTTACAGTTCATAGTAGTTTTACCTAATTTCTTTATAATCTGTAATACTCAAACTCTATACAACCAAAGTTAATTATCCTAACCTGCTTTTCTGAATGGTTTAATGACTCTAGTTGCCTGTTGTGCTATCAGTATTCCAGATGTCCCAAATACACATGTCCATAACTGCACACACATCCTCCTCACCCCAGAACCAGTAACCAGAAAGCATTGTGGTGATATTTTGTTTGTGCTTTAACAGATAAACCTTGACTGAAGATCATAATGTGGAACTAGCCACACTATTTAGATATAGAGCCTAGGCAGTGGTAGCACACACCTTTAATCACAGTACTCAGGAGACAGAGACCTCTTTTAGTTCAAGGCCACTTTGGCCTATGCGATATTGAATCAGTCTGTAAGAGAAACAGAGTCAAATGGTGGTGGCTCATAACTTTAATCCCAGTACTAGGGCAGTGGAGACAGGTAGTGATATGGCTGGGTGGAAAAAGGAATATAAGGCATAAGGGAACTGGAGTTCAGGAGGCATTCTAAGACTTTGTAGAGACAGCATTAAGTCTGAGCAGTTGTGTAGAAAAGATCTTGCCCCCTTCTGTTTGAGAATTGGCAGATATGAAAACTCTCTTTTAGAGACCGGCTCCTTTACTCCTCTGATCTTTCAGCATTTATGCTGATACCTCTCTCTGAATTTTTATTAATAAGACCAATTAGATTAATGTTAAATAACATGACATTGATAGTCTCTATGTCACAAGGCATTTTCACTGTACCTAATAAGATTCTCATTAAAACAAAGATAAAAATAAAACAAAACCCAAAACAGCGAGGATAAAACAAGAAAGTTCTATAAATCTAGAATAATAAAGTCTGCAAAGGAATCTCTATGTCTATATCAGCTCTTTTTCCTTATTTAAGAATATTTGTTATAGGCAAAGTGAAATGGTGCTTTCCAAAAGTGTAAGTTTGTTAATGGAAAGGAGCATAGCACTAGTATTTAATTATACCCAAACAGGTATATTGGTTATTTTTGTATTAAGTGAAGATATTTTGTTAGAAACTCAGTTTTGAGCAATTTTAGTTGTCCCCACTGTTTGTAGACTGGGTCAAGTTGGTGCATGATAATGTGGGAGGTTCACCTCATGACAGCTGAGGCTAAAAGAGAAAAGTCTGTAGTCCTTCAAGGCCAAGTTTTCAATGATTTAAGCCTCACAACCAGGTTCTATTTCTTAAAGGTTTCCTAGCTCTCATTGATATCAAGCCATGAAGCGAGCAATTAGCAATGTGTTCATTTATCAACTATTTCTAAATCATTTTCTCCATCTCCAAGGTGATATTACACTCACACTGGTTTCTGCAGTTCATGGATATAGATGAAAGGCTTCATAACTTTGATTAGTAAATAAAGATCACAGTGGTTTGGAGTAGAATGGCTCCCATAAGCATTGATAGATAGATAGATAGATAGATAGATAGATAGATAGATAGATAGATAGATAGATAGATAGATAGATAGATAGAAGATAGATAGATAGATGATTGATAGATAGATGATAGATAGATAGATAGATAGATAGATAGATAGATAGATAGATAGATAGATAGATAGATGATAGATAGATGATAGATAGATAGATAGATGGATAGATGATAGATAGATAGATAGATAGATAGATAGATAGATAGATAGATAGATAGATAGATAGGTAATTGATGGGAATATTTGGAAAGAATTAGGAGGTATGGCCTTATTGGAGAAGGTCAGTCACAGTGATACACTTTGAGGTTTCAAAAGACTCACACTATTCCTGATGAGCTCAGTAGAAATTACCCTTACACACCTATTTCTTCTTGTTCAACTTTTGGTGGTTTGTATCTCTAGAGAAATTAGTTTCTTGATTTATTAAATTTTTATTCACTGTAAACTTTTACTATCTTTTTGAAGTGCATATACACTAATAACTCTTTAACTTCTTACACTGGTAATTTTGTGCACTCTTTCCTTCACTGAGCAGTTTAAAGAGATTTGCCAACTAATAATGTTTTTCAATGTTAAAACATTTATTTGATTAATTTTAAAATCATTTTCATATTTCAAAATTTATTAGTTCCCTTCTTTAACTACTGCTTAAAAATTGTTATTAATAACATAGTTGGTTAATTTAAAAATAATTTTGTTTCACATTCTGATATTTACTTGTTATATTTAAATGATTCTTAATTGCTATATTTGGGTTAATGTTTGTTGACTATTAATCTATATCCTACTTATCACATTTATTCTTTTGACCTTAACCTGTTTTTTCCTCATTTACTATGGTTTTGATTGAGGTATGTTGCAAAGGAGAGGGCCTGCTTGTTTGTCCCGGCCCCCAGGCCCATTAGCTCTAACGTCTTATTGACTAACTCCTACATCTCAGTTTAACCCATTTCTATTAATCTGTATATCGTCAAGTAGCAGTGGCTTACCGGGAAAGATTCGGCATGTTTGTCTCTGGCGGCTCCATGGCATCTCTCTCCTACTCCACCTTTCTTCCTCCCAGCATTCAGTTATTCACCACCTACTTAAGTTCTGCCCTATCAACTAGGCCAAGGCAATTTCTTTATTCATTAACCAGTGAAAGCAACACACAAACAGAAGGAACTCCTGCGCCAGAGGTATTTGTATTTTTTCAACTATATTTCCTATATTAACATTTTAATTATTTTTCTGACAAAAATATTTCAATAGATAGGTGTGGAGACACAAACATATAATCCTAACATTCTGGGGGTAGATTCCAGATGATCACAAGTTCAAAGAAAACCTAAACCATATAGTGAGATTTAAGGTTACATAAGATACAGTCACAAAACATAACATCAAACTGGCCCAAATCCACACAAACAAAATCCACAGGAGATATATTAATGCCTTCACATTTCTAACATACATTTAAAATTATATGTTGAAGTCCCTCCCATGTATCATTATGTCCTTGCAGAACCACATGTTATTTATACAGCAGTAACATCAATACAATCATTACTTCAACCAAACAGCCAACGTTTAAATTAATTAAGGATAAGAAAACTCACAAATTTATTTCACATTAATTTGTTCTCAACACACTTTTTATGGAGACAGGCATTTCTATTTCATACTACTTTTCTTTAAGGAAATTATTTTTTAACATTTCTTGTATAGTACTTACATGTAGTGGTTATTTCTCCTCGTTATTGCCTGGACGAGAAAATCTGTACTTATCTAGTTTAGAAGCAGAGTTTTATAAGTTATAGACCCAACTTTGATTGTTTTCTTGTGCCAAAACTTGAAATGTTTTACTTTGCTTTCTTTTTTCCTTCCTGTCTTCTGAGAAGAAGCCTGTGTCTTTGATTCTTGCCCTTTGAGATACAGTAGATTCCTAAGGATATCATAACAAATTACTACAACTGTCATGTCTTTTAAGACAATGACATTTTCCATTCATTGGTGAAGAGAGCACAAACTTTAAATTCATGCAGTATTGGTTTCTTCTGAGCCTGAGGCTTCTTCTAGTACTCTGAAATTTCAGCACCATCATCAATGAACATCTGTTTATGTGTCTCTCCCCAAATTCTCTTTTTAAATAAAATTAGTCATTCTATTGCATTCATATAATTTTCTGTTAACTTAATTACACATGCAAGAGTTCTCTTTGAAATTAGGCCATTTTGTTGGTATCAAAAGTAAAGACACGGACATATGCTTCAGGAGCACAAAGAATTTTCAAGTATAGGAGTAAAAGTTACTCTGTGGTATTAGTCAACATATTTAAACAAAATTGGTTTATTTTTGCTTTTGTTCTGCTTGAATAAAAATATAAAAAGGTGTAAATTTTCTTTGATCATGTTCTCTGAGATTTTTTAACCTCTGTTTAGATATAGCCATTATTTCTCCAAATATTTACTCTGCTCTATCTTTTGATCCTGTGGTGTTCTAATTATGTATATACTCTGCCATTTAAAATTTGCTATATTTTTCTTTTTTTATTTGAGTCATCTTTTTTGAGAATTTACTTTTACCTCTCAATTCCCAGAAATTAATTACTTCCATGAGTTTATGATTCCAGAGTTCTCTACTTCAGGAAAGCAAATCTCAGTGTGGTCTCTTTCACATTGACTTTACAAATATAAAGGGTTTTATATTTCCCCTGCTATGTAACACTATTCCTGGGAGACATACCAATTCCAGGAATAACGTCACAGATCAACATTGTACAGAGAACACTGTGTTTTCATATTTGATATATTATCTTTTCAATTTTTATCCATAAAGAAAACAGATGACAGATCAAAGTAATGAAACCAGCAATATTGAACCAGTGAGTATCACAGATATATACTGAAGTATGAGGGACAGGCTACTTACAAAAGCAGAAATGACTCAAATATAGCTGTTATCAGAGAAATCCACCTCTTCATCATGATGAATCACAAAAGCTATAAATCTGGAGCTCACAGCACAACGTAAAGTGAGCTTATTGTTTAGATAATATCTTTTCAAGGCAACTCAGCTGGTCTTTCTCTTTCTCATGTAGTTTGGCTGGTCTGAGGGTCTTCAGGCAACTCAGGTTTTCAGTGAGTGCCTAGCTGTAGTTCTTAGTTCTTACATATGCCTGGAGAGTGAGAGGGTCATGTGATTTGATCAGTTTCAGGACTTCATGAAACTTGTGAGATGTTTACTTCCTGGGCTTAAGGATCTTCCTTGAAAGATGTAATGTTTCACCTTCACTTAGAATAGCATGCCTCTTACCGAGCTGCCCTCCAGCATAAACTGTTTTATCTTGGAGAAAATTGCTACACAATAGCCCCAAACCACATTTTCTTGATTATACATATGATTGTTATATATGTTTTTAAATTCTACTTTTCATGATTTAAAAATTAAACTAAAAACTTTAGTGCTTTGACACACAACAGAGTCTCTCTTGAAGTACTCATATTTGTTTTTCCTAACATTTTCTTGCTCATTTACATCTTTGAGTATGTGTGATTTTAATCAAATACAGTTGTCATCTTCCTCTAGAAACAGTTGCCAACAGTGTAGATAACTACTTAAATTTATAATGTTTACTTATTACATTATTAATACCTACTCATTAATCTCTTTTTCCTTCCTTTTCTTCATGTGTTCTTGGCTGCACTTTTGATTCTAAATATACCAAACTCTGGGGGGACTTTGAGTTCACAAACTGAATGTGAGAAATGGAAGTGGAAATTATGTATTCTTGCCAACAATAAGTATTCTGCCAAAGTAAAGAAAAGGAAACTCTATCCTCCACTTAAAAGTCTACACTCTCAACAAGTTACACATAATGTCATCAACACAAGATGCTGCAGCCATAGCTCTTAAAGTGAGAGAAAATTTCTGGCATAATTAGTAATTGACATTTTAATTTGCTGAGTAATTAAATAATATGATGATTATATAATTACAAAGTCCTATACAAATTAGCAAATACTAGGAAAATTAAACTGAAAAGTATCAAGTAAGATAGAAATAAAATAAATACCCACAAACTTAAAGCAATAGCTGCTATTCCTAACTGTCCCTCTGTCTTTGTTTCTCTTGGTGTTGTCTCTCTGCTCAACCATATAAAATCAGCTAGGAACTTAGATAATAGAATTATTTTATTTACCATAAAAATGTTTTATTAAATGAAATGGGCACAAGCTTCTTATCACCTGCATGTGCTAGCTCTGTGCTAGCTATTTTAATGTCAATGTGATACAGGCTAACATCACTTGACAGATGGGAATCTCAACTGACAAAATGCCTCCTAAAATCAAACTGTAGGCAAGCCTATGGGGAGTTGTCTTAATTAGTTATTTATGTGGGAGGGATCAGTTCACTGTGGATGGGGTGACCTGGCCTGGTCTTCCTGGGTTTTATAAGAGAGCAAGCTGAGCAAGCCAATAAGCAGTACCCCACCATGACCTGTGCATTTGTTCCTACCTCTCACTTCCTGACCTGTTCGTGTTCCTGTTTTGACTCTCTTTAATGATGAACTAGAATGTGGAGGTATAAGCAAAATAAGTCTTTTCTCTCCCAACTTGTTTTTGGTCTTGGTGTTTTATTATAGCAACAGGCTCTAAGTAGGACACACTCCATTGTCCCATTAAATGTCTCTGCTTCTGTGGTTACTTCATATTATGTACCACATCTTAAAAATTTGGAGCTTTTGATAGAGGACCTGAGAACTTAGTGTTTCTGGGTCTGGATTACATCCTTTTCAAGAGTACTATCCATTTACCTGAAAATAGTATGATAATATACTTTTACAGATGAATAGTATTCTATTATGCATATGTACTACAGTTTCATTATCTGTTCATCTGCTGAAGGATGTTTAGATTGTTTCCATATCCTAGCTATTGTGAATAGAGTAGAAATGCACATAGCTGAGCAAGAATCTATGAATCAGAAAGCTGAGTCCTTTGGGCAAATGCTGAGAGGAGTGGTATAACTAGGTCAAAGGGTAAATTTATTTTTAGCTTTTTGATTGTTGTCCACCCTGATTTGTTGTGGAATATTATTCTAAAATGTGTATCATTTGTTTAGGCTACGGAACATTTGTTTAATAATGTAAAATTGTGCTGCATTCTTTCATGAAGCATTTGTTTAACTCTGTGGAGCTATGTTATGTTGCCTATCTAAAACATCTGATTGGTTTAATAAACAGCAAGGCAGGAAAAAGGATAGGCAGGGCTGGAAGGCAGGGAGAATAAGTAGAATTAAAATGAAAGAAAGGAATATAGAGGAGCAAAATAAGGAAGATAAGGTTAACAGTGACCAGTCACACAGCCATACAGCAAGACAAAGAATAAGGAAACAAAAGATACACAGAAATATAGAACTATAAAAGCTGAGAAACAAAAGATACACAAGTTAATTTAAGTTAAGAAAAGATCGCTAGGAAAAAGTCAATCAATGGCCAGAAATTCCTAGATAAGAATAGGTCTCCATGTGTATTTATTTGAAAACTGGGTGGTGGAACTGCAAAGGGTAAAAGATTGAAAAACAAAAAAAAAAAAAAAAAAAAAAACAACAACAACCCTGATTATTCAGTTTTCATTACCAGTAACAGTGAATGAGGGGTACCCTTTCTACACACTTCTAGAAGACTTTGTTGTCAGTTGTATCGATGTAAGTTATTCTAATTGGGTTGAGATGATACAGTAAAGTGATTTTAATTTCCATTTTCTTAAATGTTCAGGATGATTAACACGTTTTGAGATAATCCTTAGCCATTTTTAATTTTCCTATGCAGAACATATGTGCAGATTCCTAGCCCACTATTTTTAATTGGGGTCTTTGTTTCATTTCCTCTTTGTTTTGAGTTCTTTGTACATTCTGGATATCAATCTTCCCTATATGTTCAGACAACAATTATTCCCGTCCACTCTCCAGGCCTGTTCTTTATGCAGTTTATTGTTTTCTTAGTTGCTAAGAAGCCTTTTTAATTTTATGAAGTTCCAGTTTCCATTGTTGATCTTAATTCTTAGGTGAATGGAATCTTATTCAAAAAGTCCTATCCTACACCTGTGCCTTCGAGCATATAGTCTGCCCTTTCTTCTAACAGTTTTAAGGCTTCATGTTTAAAATTGAGTTCTTTGATATATGTGGATCTAATTTTTGTTCAAGGTGATAGACACGGTTCTAATTACATCATTCTGCATTGGAGAACTCGTTTTCCTAGCATCTGTTGAAAATGCTGTCATTTCTTCAATGCATACCTTCACTTCTATCAAATACTACATAGCTATAGCAATATGTACTCACTTTTAGGGCTTCCATTTTATGTCATTGGCCTCCATGCCTGTTATTGTGCCAGTACTATATGGCTTTTAGTACTATAGTGCTATAATATACTTAGGATTCTGGAATGGCAATCCCTCCAGTACAGTCCTCCACCACCTCAGCATTTCTTTGACTATATATTACTTTTACTGATTTTTGATAACCATAAAGAAAAAGAAGCTTCCAGTTTGAGGATGTACAATAGAAATAGAAGAGGAGTTTGAGAAAAGAAAGGCAATGGAGAAATGATATAATTATATTTTAAATTTATATTTCTCAAAGAAAAAATTGTCATAGACAAGTGTAATTGTAAATATTGCCCTATAAAGAAAGACTCAATATCATCAAAATAAAATGGATTTCTTAGTTAATATCATTATAATTATAATATATAATTGTATATTATAATATAATTCCAAATCCAAATTCATTTGTTTAAAATATGAGTTTACAAAATACCTATAAATAGAAGCATAAACAAAATAAAGAAATTTATAAGTATTAAGAACAGATCTACCCTATGATTCAGTTGATCCTTTTGAGGTTCTATAGATAAAGGGAATGAAATGAGAATACTAAGGGAAGCCTACATGACCATATTTCTGCCAACATTGTTCACACTAGCTAATATGTGAAATCATCCTAAACATAAGGTGTCTTTAGGTAAATAAAGAAATTATAACCTTAGTACAATAAGATGAGTATTAATAGATTTTTTTAGTTTTTAGTAGATTTTCATTTTCTCTCTTTCTGTAATTATTTATTTATTGTAATGTCCTAGTTCTACTGTAAACTTCATTTGAAAAGTTAAATTTGTTCACATTTGTGACCTTTTTAATTAAAAACTTAGTATAATGAGTCTAAATACTCATTTGTTATCCTAAACACATCCAAAAATTCTGATTCTAACTCATCAAAAATGTGGTACTTTGAGTGTAATTAGCTCCTATAATCTCATAGGGAGAGATAATATTCTCTATTAGGAAGTGTGACTTTGTTAGAGTAGATACGGCATTTTAGGATCAATTGTACCACTGTTGGGGTAGAATTGAAGCTTTCTTTTCTTAGAATACTTTCTGGTGTTGCAGTTGACTTCCTGAAACCTGAAGGATGTAGGACTATTAACTCCTACTCCAGTAGAATGTCTGCCTACATGTCCCCATGCTCCCTGTCATGATGTTAATTGACTGAACCTCTGAAGCTATAAGCAAGCAAGCCCAGTTAAAGGTTTTCTTTATAAGAGTTGCCATGGTCATGGTGTCTTCTCACAACAATACAAACCCTAACTGAAATGCATTTTTATATTTTACCAAAACAGAAAAAGCTTAAAATTAACAGTGTTTGGAGAAGGAAGAGAAATCTAAAGCTGGGAGGATATGTGATAACTTTCACGGACTGAGGGTAAAAGGTGTTGTGTGAAATACTATAAGAATGAAGTCACTAAAAAGTGCATTCATGTCTTCAGCTAAGGCAATATCAAGAACAGACCTAATGCCACTGAAGAACCAGAAGATTTGCTGACAATCTGTCTTGAAAACAAGCACCAAGACAACTGAAAAACAACACCACTTGCAACTAAAGAGAAGTCACTATTCACATATGAATATTTTTAAATATATCTCATCAAATTATGTTAAAGTTCCATTTTCCATCCTAGTACAGTCTAAGGGAGAGATTTTAAAACATCAGTCCAATGTCAATGACTTTGAGCTGTTGGGAAAAGCTATGAACACAGATATGGAAGTTGCAAAGGAATTATCAGTAAAGAAAGGCTGGGAATTGCATGAACTTTCAAAATGTGGATGAGTAAATATCTACAGTAAGCATGAGCTTCAACAGACTGCATCTTAAAGGTGCAGCATGCCTTGTGTTTTAAAGATGTGTATGTCTGTGAAGGTGTTTTTATGACAAAGGACCTCAAACACACTCCTTTCATCTCGTGTAGCAACTTCATATCAGTGTGCAGAGGAGCTACCTTCTTCCATCTCACACTAATTACTATGCTCTGTGGTGTTAGTACCACAAGCATACATTAGATATTGCCAAGGTTGAAGCCCGTGTACTTATTTATATTTGCTATGTGTAAGGCTATGCTACTGTTTTGAATTTGGTACCTACATTTTTAGCATGTCCCAATGATGATATTGATTACTAAGTTCTGTTCATTTACTCCATAAACTCTACGCTTTCTATTATATCATTTTCTATGATCATATGTTTCATAAAAACACACATATGACACAAATTTTTGAGTGAACTTGAGTTAATGTCTGGATGTTTTTCACTCTCATATCATGCATGAATTACTATGTTCCAGTTTTTATAAACATCTGATTTTCTATTCTAAGACTCAAAAGCTGTCATTCACATATTATTTAGCTAACAAATAAATATACTGCCTCTGACAAAGAATATGTAGATAAAGGAAAGAGATCTTCATTTTTCATTAAATATGTATTTTTGGTTCCTACAAACAATATTTCATTCACTACTTGTCGCAATAAGAAACTAAAACTTATTTTAAGTCAAAAGACTTTGAGTGATACAATTTACAGTCTGAAGTCAAGGTAGTAAAGTTTGCACAGTTATTTTGTATATTTAATGCAATACAAGTTTAAGAACAAAATGGAAAGAAATATTTTTCAAAATGGATTAATTTTTTAAAATCAAAACTATTACTCTTACACAGAATTAAAGAGGCACAATTATGTCTGTCATTTCACAAAGGTTCTTGGTATGTTATTAAAGCTTTATGATGAGTTTGGCTCATTATTACTGAAGAAAGACTTCATTTCTTGTTTGTAAAGACTAAAAAAGAAAGTCTTGAAAACCCCAATAAGATTATCAAGTAATATGTAAAATGCAAAGCACGGACAAAACATTGCCATGACAATTAGAAGGGGACATTTTTATCATAGGAGATATAAAGTCACACAGAACAGATAAAAATTATTCTGTAAGTTTTAAAATGTAAAGGTAGAGGTATATTCAACAATGAACTATGGTGAATGTTTTCAAAGGTAATGGAAACTTTATTTTGTACTCCATGAGACATAACACAAAATGAATGAACTATGAAACAGAGTTGTATTTAAGTCCCTCAGTATTACATGGTTTGCTAAAATTGAGTATAACAACTGCAACATATCATGAAGAAATTAGTGATCATGGAAATGCAAATCAAAACAACTTTGAGATACCATTTTACACCTGTCAGAATGGCTAAAGTCAGAAACACCAATGATAGCCTATGCTGGAGAGGATGTGGAGTAAGGGGAACACTCTTTCATTGTTGGTGGGAATGCAAACTTATGCAACCACTTTGGAAATCATTGTGGTTGTTTCTCAGGAAATTGGGAATCAATCTACCTCAGGATCCACTCTTGGGGATATACCCAAGAGATGCACAATCTTACCACAAAAGCATTTGTTCAACTATGTTTATAGCAGCATTATTTGTAATAGCCAGAACCTGGAAACAACCTAGATGTTCCTCAATGGAAGAATGGATAAAGAAAGTGTGGAATATATACACATCAGAGTATTACTCAGCAGTAAAAAATAATGACATCTTGAATTTTGCATGCAAATAGATGGAAATACAAAACACTATCCTGAGTGAGATAACCGAGACCCAAAAAGACGAATATGGTATGTACTCACTCACTAGTGGACTCTAGCCATAAACAAAGGATATTAATCCTATAGCTTGCAAGCCTAGAGAAGCCAAATTACAGGTGAACCCAAAGAAAAACTTATATAGATCCTCCTGGAAATTGGAAGCAAACAAGATTTCCGGGCAAAAGGGGAGCATGCGGATGGGGGAAGGGGAGAGGGGGAGAGAGAAGGGAGAAAGGAAAGACTGGAGAGAGCTTGGGGGACTGGGAGGGTGGAGAAGGAGGAAGGGCGGATATAGGAGCTGGGAAGAAGATATCTACATTAAGGGAGCCATTATAGGATTGACAAGAGAATTGGCTCTTGAGGGGTTCCCATGTGTCCACAGGGATGTCCCCAGCTAAGTCCTTGGGCAGCAGAGGAGAGGGTGCCTGAACTGTCCTTGCCCCGCTATCACACTGATAATTATCTTGAATATCACCATAGAATCTTCATCCGTCTATGGATTGAGATAAAGACAGACCCTCATCAGAGCAAGGGACTGAGCTCCCAAGGAGGAAGAACAGAAGGAGGAAGAAGATGAGCGTGGACGTCTGGACTGCAAGGGGTTGGTCCACCCACTGAGACAGTGTACCTGTTCTAATGGGAGCTCACCAAATCCAGCTGGACCAGGACTGAATTAGTATGTGATCAAACCGAACTCTCTTGAATGTGGCTGACAATGGGGGCTGACAGAGAAGCCATTGATAAAGGCACTGGGTCTTGTTTCTACTGCATGTAATGACTTTTTGGGACCCAGTCTATTTGGATGTAAAGCTTCCTAGGCCTGGATTTAAGGGGAGGGCCTTAAACTTCCCACAGGACAAGGTTCCCTGCCCTCTCTTAAGGAGGGAGGGGAAGGGAAGAGGGTGAGTGGGGGAACGGGACGGGACTGGGAGGAGGGGAGGAAGTGTAAATTTTTTAATGGAAAAAAATTTAAAAAAAGTAAAAAAAAAGAAATTCGGAATGTAACTACTGGGGAATTTGTCATTTACAAACCTCTAAGAACAAAAATTTTAAGGAACAAAGTCAAAATTAGTGCTAAAAATGCTACATATGTTAGTCCGGGAATGAGTAGTTAGTAAGGACAGAGGAACAGCATCCTAATAAAAAGAATTAAAAAAAAACATGTGTAAGTACTACTGGGAACTTTAGTAAAATAAGGACCGCAGTCACCCAATGGGTGCACTGATATGGAGGTTATTGATGAACAGCTATCTATAACTTACGGAGTTTCAGGTGTGGAAGACAAGTAGGAATGTCTTGGAATCTAATATTTTGTATAGTCTGTGAACTGTCAAAACTGTCTCTGTATAAATTAACTAAAGAAAAGAATTTAAATTAAGAAAAATAGAAAATATATCAATAAAAGGTTTAAACATAGCCTAATAGTAACTTTAATACAGTTAGTAATAATTATCATACATCACTCACTTTATACATGTCTTTTAAAAGACAAGAATAAGATATCTATGTAAAGATATATTGCAGGGAGCAGTGGGAGTATTTAAAAGACGTAACATGAGGGCCTACTTGTTGGGGTTTCTATCCTGTCCAGTTCCCAATCCAGTAAGCCCCCAAAGAAATTATACAGAGAAGTCTCCATAAGTTATAAACTGATTGGCCCATGAGATCAGGCTTCATATTAGCTCCTATAACTTATATTAGCCCATTATTCTTATCAATGTTAGCCACATGTCTCAGAACCTTTTTCAGTGGGGTAGGTCACATCCTGCTTCTTCGAAGTCTGGACAGGACTATGGAGGGAGCTTCCTTCTTCCCAGAATTCCCCTGTTCCCATTGTCCCACCTCTACTTCCTGTCTCCTTGTCCTCCCTATACTTCCTGCCTGGATACTGGGCAATCAGTATTTATTTAAAACATTATTGACAGAATACAGAATTTTCCCACACCTAGAAGACATGTAAACAAGAGTCTTGGGTAGGATATATTTGAATATGTTAGAAATGTAGTTAAATATATTTGTGTTAAAATGTATTAAAATAAGATCTCTAACATTTAAACCATCAGATGAAGAAAAAGAAGACAAAGGTGAAAGATTACTAAAAGATAAAGCACTAAGATTTTGAGAATAATTTTGTAATATATAATATTTATATAAATATAAGCACATATACAAGAATATGAGCTAATATTGCAGAGCTGTAATTCACGATTTCAAGCAATGTTACAGAGATAGGGGTTATATCAGTATGGTACTGGCAATGAATGGACATGTAGATCAATGGAACAGAATTAAAAATCCAAACATTAGTATATTAATTGCAGCACTTTGATACAAAAGGTTAAAAACAGAGAAAAGATAGAGCTTTCAACAAATGATGCTGAAATAATCATGTATTCATAACTAAAAGAATGAAATTAGACCTCTGTCTAATATCATACAAAACAACTCATAAAAGATGAAAGACATTGATGTGAAGCCTGAAGTACTGAATCTTCTAGAAGAGAACACACTCAGCACCTTATAAGATATAGGTATGGGGAAGGACTTTTTGGATAGGACTATATTTATTCAGAAAATAAAGTCAATAATTCACTAATAAGAACTAAAACTAAAAAAGTTCAGCTAAAGTTAACAATTAACTGAGTTCATAGAAATCATGTGTGTGTGTGTTTAGTAGACATAAAATAATATGATTTCCTGTGGCTTTTTGACACATTTAGTGTTATTTATCTAATAATGGAATAGAACCTCATAGATTAATGTCCAGGAAAAAACTTAAATCCAAAGAAAAAATAAAAATGAGCTACTTGGAAAGTAGGTGATGGACCTGAAAAGAATCTTAAAGAAAGTAGTAAACTGGCTAAAATATCTCAAAAAGCACTCAGTCCCCTTAGTAAGAAAGGAAATGCAAATTAAAACTCTCTTGAGCTTTGTCTTACCCTAGTCAGAATAGATAAGGTCAACAGAACAACCAAGAACAAATGCTTTCAGGGTGCTTAGAAAACGCAGAAGACTGACTGTTGGTTGAATTGCAGACAGGTCCAACCACTCTGAAAAATGCTCTGAAGAATTCTCAAAATACTAAAAAAATTTTTACCATATTACCCAGCTACAACATCTCTTGTCACAAACCCAAGGACTCAGCATCTTACTTAACCAATACTTGCTCAGCAGTTTCACTTTTAATCCTGCCAAAATATGAATCAGTGTAGAATATGAACAGGAAGCATGCTGTCATAGCCCTCAGACTGTATAGGTATAGGTTATTGAAACCTGAAGAACATGCTTATATGCCTCTCTTTGGCAAGTGCCTCAAGGATGGGATTTTGTCAGTGGAATCTGAATAGCACCTGTGAGACAGGAGGCAGGTCTGGGGAATGGGTACACCTCATAATGAAAGGTCAGCTTGATTAGAACCCCCTAAATTCTAGCATTGTATAATTTAAATACTAAAATTTTACAAAAATACCCATTTATGTTTATCTGTTAATCTGTCTACCTCTCTATTTTCCACCCATCTGTTTTATGTATCATGTAACTATTTTTTTAATTTATTTTTCCATTCAAAAATTTACAATTCCTCCCCTCCTCCCATTCCCCTCCCACTCCCCCACTCAACCTCCTCCCTTCCTCTCCCTCCTTAAGAGAGGGCAGGGAACCCTGCCCTGGGGGAAGTCCAAGCCCCCCACCAACATCCTGGTCTAGGAAGCTTTGCATCCAAATAGACTAGGGTCCCAAAAAGCTAGTACATGCAGTAGAAACAGTCTCAGTGCCTTTATCAATGGCTTCTCAGTTTGCCCCCATTTTCAGATTTACCTATCATCTATTTACTCATCATCTGTCTGTTTCATCTACAATTTTCTCTTTAGAAACATTTACCATGAATATCTCTTTGTCATCATCTTGTCCTAGAATAAACTGAACTATTTAGGCAATTCATATTCAGCAAGAATTCTTCAAAGTGTTTTGTCTAAGACCTCCTTTGTAAAAGTATTTTTAAAATGAGTTTCTCAAAGTATTAAATCCAAATGCCAAGAATTAATGGTATTTAACCTATTTAGAATTGAAATACATTTTTTTCTTATTTAACATTCTATTATATAGTTTTAGTTCTCTTAACAGATTTTTAATCTTTATCTTGGGAATTATTTTAATTTAAGGATTATAAATATAAAATAAGTTACAGTGAGAACAATTTAATGATTAATTTTATATACACACATTCCCCAGGATAAGTTAATAAGATAAAATTTCTATAAAGTTCAGTTTTTCAACTGTATTCTTGAGTATAGCTCAATAAATCTGATTTACAGAGCAATTATGCAAAACTCTTTTATTATTATCACTTCAATTAAATGTATTCTAAGCAGTTATCTAGTCAGATGGTGACTAAGGCACAGCATGTCCTCCAAATGATAACATAAAAGTTGGGTTTTTTCATTTTCTTACTCATATTAGCGTTTCTTTGAGCTCTGGAAACATTACTTTCTATCCTCAAATGGACTCTAAATTTATCAAGCATACCCTTATAAGAAAATGGCTAAGCCTATAATGATGCTGAGACTTAATTCAAGCAACACTTAATGTTGCAGAATCCTCTTCTGTTATTAATACAGAATCTATCCAGAGGTTCTGGGAAATTCTTTCATTATCTCTATCTATGTAACTCAAGACCTCAAGAAATTGGTGAGGAAATTTATTTCAATACTAATTTCAAAGCTCTCTAATCACCATTGACTTGTGGTTGTGTTCAAATGCCTGGGATGAACGAAGATAGGATCATGGGAAGGAACTGGTACTTAGACCTTTATACATCTGAAATTTTTTTTGTGCGTATCATTTCCAATACTTTTGAAAGTTTATATATGTTGTCATATATATTAAGATTGTTAAAGACATTTTATAAAAATTCTAACCATAAAGATCAAGTAATTTAAGAGAACTTTTAAATTTATATACCATTAAAGTGCAATACTTTTAAAAAACATTAATTTTAGCATATACCCCCATATATATATATATATATATATATATATATGTGTGTGTGTGTGTGTGTTCTAATTAGTTCTTACATATCATCTTATCTTGTCTAACCTGTATTTGGATTGCATTTAGTCCAAAGAATATGAGTGAAATCTAAGTGTATTTGATCTTAAAATAAACTCATGAAAATCCTTATTCTTTTGGAACAAAACACACACGTGATTAATACATAATTATAGCATATATTTATGTAATTTATGTAATTTAAACCCAATATTTTAAATTATAAGGTTTTCTGATAAATTGTCTTTTCCATTACTATCACAAAATATATCTATAAACAATGAAAATGATTGAACATTTTAAAAAATAAATATAAGACATAAAATGTAACTATAATTTATCTCCTATAGGAAAAGTGGGAAAATTGATTTCAAAAATGTAAAAGTACAGAATGTTTTTTATTTTTCATGTGGCTAGATATTTTTTCTTTCATTTTGATTAATCTTGATTAATCCTTATGAATGGAAATTAAGAGCAAATATATTTCTATATTTAATATCAAATAGTGACTATTTACCAAAGTTATTTTTGATGATCATGTGTTGGGAGCACCATTAATTTCCATGAAAATTTTGTTGAAATTTGAATATTAATAATAACTTACCTTGCAAAATTATTTTTAATCTATAATTAGAATTACTCAGTTTTTTCAAAATAAATAACATTTTTATTTATTTATTTTGGCAATGGAAAAAATGCTATGAGAAAAAATATCATATGCATTAACAATTGGTGAATACTCAGGAAGACATTGCTCTGCAAAGGAAGATAAATGGAAATTTTGATTTCTTATTTAACTGAAAGTTTTAATTAACATTTTAAAAATTTTTCATTCATATGTACTCCTAGAAAGATCTTCATACACTTCAGTGGATATGTACTATCACATTAACATCTATTGGAATTAAAAAACTTGCCTCAAAGACTTTGGTTTTAGATTTTCCTAAACTTAGTTATTCTTGGGCAGTGTCTCCTGAGCCACAAGCATTGACAACAGATTGTACTTAAGTTTTGAACAGGAATGTTTTCTGAAAACTTACAAATTCCTTGAGTCCAGGCAACATGCTGCTCTCTGGCAATATACATCCAAATCCTCAGTGTGAGCTTTGTGTAATAGGCTACAGATCAGTTTCTAGCATCATAACTTACTCTGTGTATTTAATTAAATCTTATGTTATGAAATTTACACATTTCAACTTATCTGATCTTAAAATAGACAGCACAAAAACTGAAAATTATTAAGAGATACAGACTTCTAGAAGTGGAGATTGAGATTACTGTTTTTCTGAGAAGGCCTGGTTTTGCTCAAACATTAATTTGCTGTCTCACTGACTCGTGAGTTTTATTCACTTTTAGGAAAGATGATTGCATAGCTAATTACATCCAAAGAGCAATGTGGGTTTATATTCCAGATGCATATAAATGATAAGAAGATTCTTGTAAAGGAAAAGTAGTGCATAAATACAAGAAATGTTAAACTTGAAGATTATTTCCAAACACTTCTATGTTGCAAGGAGGCTGCTTGTTCATCCCAGCTAACGGGCTAGCTTAGCCCCAAAATAACCACACAGAAACTGTATTAATTAAATTACTGCTTGGCCCATTAGCTCTAGTTTCTTATTGGCTAGTTCTTATATCTTAGTTTAACCCATTTCTATTAATATGTGTATTGCCACATAGCAGTGGCTTACTGGAAAAAAATTCCTAGCATCTGTCTTTGTCAGATCCATAGCATATCTCCAACTCTGCTTTCTTCCTCCCAGTTCAGTTCTGTCTTCTCTGCTTGCCTAAGTTCAGTTATATCAGGCCAAGGTAGTTTCTTTATTTATTAACCAATACAAGCAACACACAGAGGGGACTCCCACATCACCTCCCCTTTTCTGTTTAAACAAAAAGGAAGGCTTTCACTTTAACATAGTAAAATTAAATATAATAGGTATCAAGCAAGAATTATAGTTGCAATATCTCTGTTTACTTTATCTTATCATAACTAAGTAACTATATCTATAAATTCTCAAATCCATCAAAGACTCCAGAAGGATATAATATTTCCTAAGTAAATAGGAAGTGCAATGTTAGCAGCTTTTAAAACTCTAGAATTGACAGAGACATCTCGCTGCCTGGACAGTCACCCAAAGTTCTACTATACTGTTGTGGCATCCATCTTCATTCTATAGGTCCAGACTTTTTTTATGAAGCAGGAAATTTCAAAGAGAGTTCAGCCACTTTCTTCTGTATCCTGCAGAATGTCTCACAGAGTCTTTCATGAAGCAGGAACCCCAAAGGATCATCTCACCTTTAGGCATGTTCAGCAATCATTTCTCTGAGGTCCTGCATGTCCAGGCAAGAGCAGTCTCTTGCACAAAAGGCTAACCAACTCCATAAGGAGCCTCTTTGATGCCCACATCTTCCTCTTGAAGTAGATAGCTGCTGCCAAGAGCAAATGAGTTTCATTGTCATGAAAAGTCCTAAATTTTTAAAACACTTAAATGCCATAATCTGAAGGTCTCCAAAAGATTTGAAGAATACCTAACTAACTGAAATAAATGTAACTAACATGACTACAATCTTGACTTATAGATGATTATTATTAACCTATTTTTCTTAATTATACATTACATTTTTAAATGAACTACACAATCACAATACCTTAATCAAGATCAGAAATACATATACATATAAGAAAATTGACTTTAAATTTGTATCAATAAACCAAGATTCATACCAATGCAAATTATTCATATCTATATAATATCCCCCTTTAAATGTAAGCAAATAATTATAAACAATATTTGGGAATATGGGCATAGTTCTGTCCATGCTACTTCCTGCTGTTTGGGGGCACTGTTAATCAGGCAGCATTTTAAAACTGTGTCACTTTTATTCTTTAGTTATGGCTGAGTCAGGAAAATCTCTCTTAAAGGAGCTGTGGCATGCTACCAGCAAACAGCAAAAAGCTCTGTTAAACTCCGTATTTTTGTGTTTAAAATAAATCTCTTTCAGGTTTTTAAGGGGATTTAGTCCATCATGTTGGTGCCAATTATTGCAGCGAGCGCTGCTTGTTCATCCCAACTACCCAGCTAGCTTATCCCCAAAATAACTTACAAATTCCTTGAGCCCAGGCAACATGCTGCTCTCTGGCAATATACTTCCAAATCCTCAGCGCAAGCTTTGTGTAATAGGCTACAGATCAGTCACCAGCACCATAACTTACTTTGTGTATTTAATTAAATCTTATGTTATCAGTTCTGTCTTCTCCACCTACCTATTTTCTGCCCTATCAGGCCAAGGGAGTTTCTTTATTGACCAATATAGGCAACACACAGAGGAGAATCCCATATCACTTCTATATTTTGAAGGCTAAAGCAAAGTCAACTAATGCTCCATAGCATGTTGGCTCTAAAATCCATTTATTTATTAAAAAGGTTAATCTGTAAAATAAACCTGGAAGATAAACATGAGCAGAAAGCATCATATGTTACACTAGCAATACATAGTATCATGTTTTCATTCAAAGTGATGCCTGGTCATGAGAAACATACATATAAACACAAGTGAAATGGATATTTTCTTTACTTTTAACCAAAATTTTAAAAGAGAGAATTGAGCTTAGCAGGATGAGCCATGTGTAATTATTCTTATGGGCACAATTTATCTCATCTAATACTGCAGTTAAATCTATAGCCTCCCTTAGCAATAATCACCATGCCAAGTATTTCAGAAATCCCTCTCACTAATGCATAATTCAGCAAAACAAATGGGCACTTTTAGATTCCTTAGTGTAAAACTAACTTCTAGAATTGCCACTTTATAAACTTAGTGCCTCCACTTCACTGACATTAAGGAACTATATTTATTTACATTCATAGCCTGGACTCGCTATTATTTCCATCTATCTTGTGTGATTTTGAATATTTGTTTTATAGAAATAGAAGAAAATTTTAGTATAACATCATGTTTATTTAGGTACTGACTAGCCAGTCTTCTTTTTTTTTAATTTTTATTTATTTATTTATTAAAGATTTCTGTCTCTTCCACACCGCCACCTCCCCTTCCCTCCCCTCCCCCAATCAAGTCCCCCTCCCTCATCAGCCCCAAGAGCAATCAGGGTTCCCTGCCCTGTGGGAAGTCTAAGGACCACCCACCTCTATCCAGGTCTAGTAAGGTGAGCATCCAAACTGCCTAGGCTCCCACAAAGCCAATAGGTGCAGTAGGATCAAAAACCCATTGCCATTGTTCTTGAGGTCTCAGTAGTCCTCATTGTCCGCTATGTTCAGCGAGACCGGTTTTAACCAGGCTTGTTCAGACCCAAGCCAGCTGGCCTTGGTGACTAGCCAGTCTTAATGCAATGCTTTAATTGTATTTTCCAATATAACTGAAGTTCCTTGAGAAGAAGAACCTGGCAGGTGTGCAGAGCACAGAGACTGTTTCTAGAGATGTATTTTACTGTTAGAATTTTCTTATCTTGTCTTACAATCTCATTATTACCCACACTCACCAACAGAGTACTAATGGTTTCTGTACTGTTTACCAGAACAGATGGTGATAAATTTTGTGGAAATCTAAATCCTTTCCGTTGTATCTTGACAAAGCCCCTTTGTAGACTAGTTAAAGATATATCTTCTAACAATGGAATTAGTGGTTTCCCTTGCTTGCCACTGTCTTCAAACCCAGAGTGTGTCACTTCTGTAATGAATTGAGTCTTCGTTATTCATGATCTTATGTGGTACTTAATTCCCACATTTCCCTGTTCCTCACAAATGCCCATTGCCTAGAGGCAATGGAACAGTCATTCCAGAGTTTCCTTGTACATAGGATTTTGTCTGGAGGTTCCACTAGTTCTCATAGATCCAGCCTAGAAAATCCATCATTATGAGTGATATTGCTTTCACCCTAGAAGAAAAGCTCATGACATCATGGTGTTTGCAAAGTGTTGACACACTAGTCACTGACTTTGATTTAATTAGGGAGTAAAGTTTATTAGGTGTGAGTTTTTAAACTCTTTGAGACAATGTAATACATTACAATGGTTAATAATCACAAATCTAGAACCATCTTGAAGATTATTTAAGTAAACTATTCTTTACTCTGATTTTTGAGAGTAGGGAATTATTGAAAATACCTACTGTTTTCCTTAAAAATTAGGGCCAATAGATACTAGATATGATTTCCCTTTGTTTTCCATATGAAAAGTAGTTGGTTATTATTGTATCTTATAATTTGGCCTACAAAATGTTTACAGTCAAGCCCCAAAGAAAGAAAAGTCCCAGTATGAAGGTAAGTTATTTATTATGCTTTTGAGTAACTTAAGTATTTTTTTAGAGCAACAATAGGATATGTTATAACTTCTAGACCCTGAAATATTAGCAGGAAGAATATTTTTATTTACCCATGTGATGAGCATGAATAAGGGATGAGGATATATGGGAAAGATTGAGACATAATAGCTTTTAACCATGTTTTCATTCATCTACTAAGATGTATTCATCTCCTCATGTATGTATAGTGTACAGAAAACGAAGTATACATTTAGAAAACAGATAAGTGGTTCCAGGTAAGTGGCAGATGAAGAGGTTGAACAATGGCAGTATTTTACTAACTTGGAACCCATAAAGATCTAGGTGATTTTTTTACTTTAGAAATGTTTCTATAATTGGAATACTTCTACTTACAAAAATAGCCGAATCATTCAAAAAATATGGAGTGGATGCAGTTTTATGGGAGCATTTATTAACACAGCACTATTATCATAGAACTCTATTGAGTTTTAATGTAACAGGAATAGTGGGATGGGGGTTAGTAGAAAGATACTTTGATTGAACCTAACACACAGAGGAGGAGAAAGAAATAGGAGAGGGCAAACATTACTGTTTTTCTGGAATAATTCACTTGAAGTTAAGAAAAAAGTAATCTTTTCATTATTTAATCATGCCCCTCTGGCTGCTGATAAGGTTTTATCCTACTATGCACTCTACTTGATTCTGTATTGCAGTTATCACTTGTAATCTCCCTAAGGATAGCACAGCAAACATTTTTTTCACCTTTTTCACTCCATTAGTAATAAAAAGAAAACATTTTGCAAGTTGTCACAGCCACTAAGATGAAAGCATTCTTTCTTTGCCTTGATACCTTGGTTTTCCAAACTGGGTAAAATTAGACATGATCTTAGTTTCCCCATAAAAGAACATGCTATGACCATTACAAACTAAAGCAATGCACTCTTGCGTCACAATGAGTCAACATTTAGATTACAAAATCTCAATTGTGTCTATTAAATTAAGATGTCCTAATTAAAGTAACAAATGTATTTGAAAGCACAGTGAAGTAATAACCAGGAATAATTGTTTTACAACCTACTGATAAAGAAAAGGCAAATGCATTTTTCATCTTACTGTCACTGGTTTCAGATATTGAAAATCTTGACATTGATATTAATTTTTAAAAAGGAGCATCATTGAATCTATTAGCAATCTGGACCACAGCAGAATTATGCAAGTTACTGCCAAATCCATGGCATGTTTTCATAATTATAATCAGATAAACTGCTTATGTGAGTAATACAGTTTAAATTAGAAATTGAAAAGTTTGAATTATTTTTCTTCAAATACATGGCTGTTTGTTTGTGGAGCTGAAGCTTCTGGGATCCCTGGATTTTCTGTAGCCACTGATTGTGTGCTGTTTACAAGCACTCTACAATGGGCCTAGCTGCTGCCAATAAAATATTAATGCAATCAGGTTTAAACCATTTTCTTTCATATTTATCTTACTGAGGGTAACACTGTAAAACATTTTATTAAAATAAGACAAATATATTTTGACTTATCTGTACATATGTAAGTTTAGAAATATCAGACTAAATTATTCAAGATTTTTAAATTTTTCTTTATTTCATTTGGATTAGGTTTTCATGGACTTTATTCTGAGATATGGTGGTGTGCCTGGCAATACAGATACCTCCAAGGCCACAGGATGAAGTTCTGACATTTATAGCATAATTTGGAAATAATGATGCATGCATACACACACATACTGTAAAAAGATAGGACAATATTTCTCAGGAGGTGCTGGTATTGTGCTGACCATGTTAGGCATAATTAATCTTATACTAAGCCTAGGTTGGACTTACCTGATGTTATACTAAGCCTAGGTTAAGCATAGCTGATATACTAAGCATAGGTTAGGAATAACTGATACAATACTGAGCCTAGGTGAAAATAATGTGCTTCTAAACTTTCTATGTCATCAGAAAATCCACATTAACAACAGAGAATTTCAAAACTAACTCCATACTAGTCCTACCTTATATAATAATTGTCATGGGACACTGGCTTACCCAAACTATGGAGTTAACAGTCATACAGTTAAATGTCATTTTGTATGCTTTGCAAAGTCAGTATATGCCCCTCCACTCAGAACTCAGAGAATCACTTAAATGTTAGGGAAGAAAGACTGTGGGCAACAGAAGGAATGGAGGACACCCAAAGGACACAGCCTGCTGAATCAACTAAGCAGAGTTCATATTGGCTCACAGAGACTAAAGCAACAAGCACAGGCCCTATAAGGGTTTTCAACTCATTTGCACCTATGTTATGGCTGTAAACTTGATGCTTTTATGGGACTCCTAAGGGTGGTAACAGTTATCTTTCTTACTCTTTTGCCTACTCCTGGGACTCTTTTTCTCCTTTTGAGTTGCCTTGTCCAGTTTAGATAGAAGGGCTTTTGCCTTGTCTTCCTCTATCTTATTTTGTCAGGTTTGCTTGCTGTGTGTTAGAGGCTTGCTCTTTCTGTAGAATATTAGAGAGAGAATATCTGTGAAGGAGGGGGAGGTAAAAAGAGGAGGAGATAGGGGGCTGAGAGGAATAGTGGGAGGGGCAATGTACTCAGAATTTGTTGTATGAAAGGAGAATCTATTTTCAATAAAGAAAACCCCTTGTTCCACCAGAGACCAAGTCAGAACCCAGAACTGCAGATAAGGAAAATGATACTCTCAATAAAACAAAACAGCAAACTATAAAATGGGAAAAAAATTTTCACCAGCTCTACTTTTGACAAAGAACTAATATACATAATATATAAAGAACTCAACAAATTAAATAATCCAATTAAAAGCAGAGTATATATATATATATATATATATATATATATATATATATATATACAGAATTTTCAGCAAAGGAATCCCAAATGTCTGAGAAACACTTAAAGAAATATTCAACATTCTTAGCCATCAGGGAAATGCAAATCAAAATGACTTTAGAATTCTATCTTACACCTATCAAAATGGCTAATATCAAAGGCACAAATGACAGTTCATGCTGGAGATGTGGAGCAAGGGGGACATTCCTCCATTGCTGGTAGGAGTGAAAACTTGTACAGCCACTTTGGAAATCAATATGGTGGTTTCTCTGAAAATTAGGAATCAAATTACTTCAAGACCCAGCTCTACCACTTTTGGGAAATATTCCAAGGATACTCAATTATGCCACAAGGACATTCCTCAACTGTATTAATAGCAGCTTTATTTGTAATAGTTAGAATCTGAAAATAACCTAGACCCCCTCAAACAAAGAAAGGATAAGAAAATGTGGTACATTTACACAACAGAATATTACTTGACTGTTAAAAAAATGACATCAGGAAATTTGAAGGAAAATGGATGAAGCTAGAAAAAAATATTCTAAGTGTGATAAGTCAGAGCCAGAAAGACAAACACATACTCACTAAAAAGTGGACATTAGCTGTGTTAAGCAAACGATAATCTTGCTCCAATCCACAGATCCAGAGATGGTATATAAAACGCAGGGCTTGGGGGGCGGGGACTCACAGATCACCTTTGGAAGGGGAAATAGAATAGAATTTGTGGTTAGATCAGGTTCTCATGGGAATGGGAACAGGAATAATATATAGTGAGTCATTTTTTTTCCAGAACTCTATGGAGTTTTAAGGTCCCTTCCCCTACCAAGAAGCATGTTGTTGGCTATTCATAAATACATTTAATTGTTTTGTGTGAGGCATCTTAAAAGAGCTACAAGGGTTTTTTTTTTTTTACAGTTAAAGTTGAGTCAGGAAGCCTCTTTTAAATGACATGCTCTTGCCTCTAGCAAACAGAGCTCACCTGAGAAAATGCTTCTACCAAGAAGCCATGCTTAACTCTGTTTTGTGTGTGTGTGTGTCTATAATTACTCCCTAAGCTTTCTCAGATTTTATGTGGTGACATTTGTTGAGAGTGGTTTTTGTCCTGCCCAATCCTGCAGCTGTTCAGTCTTAAAAAAATACATAGGTGCTTACATTAATTATAAACTGGTTGACCTATTAGCTCAAGTTATTTAGTGATTAGCTCTTGGGACAGAACAGACTGGTGGTATAAATTGAAAACTCTACCTACAGAGATCCACATCAGAGTAGAATCACCTGGGACAGACTCTTAGCATTACAGTGTGAAAATGTGAGGAGTTAAAGAGGAGTAGCATTCAATACAATCTAGACATGAGGGAGATTATGACGTACTAGGAATCAAGATAGTGATACAGTTTTGATTTAAACAGAGAACAGCTCTTTAACTACAGAACCACCTAGAAAAACACCTCATTATGTAAAATAACATTTACTGTATTTATGGATTTTAAGACATTTAGGATTTAAATGTCAATTATTTTCACAAGTGCTCTATGAATATTCATATCTACATAATTTTGGAAAGAAAATACGTGGAATAGAATCAGGCAAAGTATCATTCATTCCTCCCACACACTATCATAAAGCAGGATTCAAGGACATTAGAGATGTACATGCTTAACTCTACCAGCATGAAGAGCTCAACAACTTTCCCACCGAGGGAGAAAACTCTGTTCCTGCTGCCTGTCAGCTTCAACACAAGAAACACAATACCTTTGTGTAGCCATGTTACACCCAAGAGAAGGAATGTCTTCTTAATATTTCTTTTCTGGCAATATTTTTTTCTCATTTTAGGTTGGTAGAAATAAGCTATCCAATCAATTCTCAAGGGACAACTAATTTTGGCAGGCTTGCTTTGTCTTGAATCTTTGTGTTGTTCTGACTAGAACTGCGTTAAAAGGCCCCTTTCAGAAACACTGCCCTTTGATCAGTGAAGCAGCAAAGATGCTGTTTTCTACAAGAAAGCAGAGCAGTAGCCTACAGGCCACATAAACAAATAGAAAGGAGCTTTGACCTAAGCCCTAGTTGATTCTTTCTGATTACGTTTGTACTTATTGGAATTTGGGTTATTTGTCTTGAAATTTGTAGGAAAAATATGATCGAGTAGTAGTAGTAGTTTAGACATGATTAAGAACTAATATCTGAAAAGAGGAATAGGGAATATCAATAAGAGAAAAACGCACAGATATGTGGGAGGGCAATAGATTGAATTGATATAGTAGAACAAAAAGAAAAAGAATAAGAAATAAACCACTCTCAGATCATATTATTCCCATAACCACCACTATAGATTGCTAAAGTAATTATTATTGTAAATATATATAGAACAGAACACGAAATCACAGTACTAAATGAATATTGTACTCGTGGTAATTGTCCTAATTACATGATTAAACAATTCTATATACTGAACACATCACACAATTTATCATTTAATCCACTCAATTACCCTATTAGACAACTTTTAAAAAGTTTTTATAATCTAGAGAAATGTGAGCTGTCTTGAGAGCACTAAATTCTCACCAATTACAAAATGAGAAGTATTTGCTTTTTGTTTCTTTGTAGTTGTGTTCTCAATGAATCAGGCTGAACAGGAACAGAGAGGTTTGGAAGTTATATCAAGTAAACAATTTATAGTTTGAGAAACAGTATTTCATCTTTAAAAATTACTTCTACTTTTGAGTAGACCAGAGACATTCAAAATTATAATCACTATCTTTACATATTTACTAGATTTTCTCACAGTCAAAAATGACTCACGATGGCCAGAGAGGATGCCAGCATCAACTGGATGGGTATGGAGTTAGAGACAACACCATGATGCCATCTGGCCTTGGATGGAAGGGTGACCTGTGCATATAGAAAGGTCCTGAGTAAAGAAGGCATGATTTTACCAAAGGTGAAGCTTTCTTCTTTCTGGCTAGTGTTCACTGGATGTATTACTTCAGGTGGAACAAACATCCTTCAGGGAATGTGGATTCTGCGTGGTGTTGTAAATCCTTTGCCATTGTTTGGAAACAATCTCAGAACAGCAGTCTATGAACAAAACTTAAAATGAACAGTGGCTCCCCTGTGAGCTATGAGTTTGGAGTCTGGGAAAATAAAACAGCACAGAATATTGCTATTGGTTCAGGTATTTTTTTGAAAATTAATTATTTCCTTTTTGAGATTAAAAGTCATTATCTATTTTATAACTTTGCCAGTGATAAATGAAGTCAAATGTGTTCCTAGAGAAAAATAAGAGGGACAACTTCAGATGTCAGATGTGTTCATGTTAAGAGCTGATAAACTGTAAGAAACCGAAAATGATAAATGTTCATTAAACTGTAATATGATGTCACCGAAGATTTGAAGAATGTAAAATCAAAGAATTTTATTTTCACGAGATAATACAGGATAAATTTATGATGCTATGACAAGTATACCTGCTTTTGTAAAATATATCTGAAGAGCGTAATATGTGAGATAGATCATTAGCCATAAGGGATGTCGTAAGCATAGTAACTTTTATTGCTAGAAGAAATTTGAAGGAATGGAAGCTTCAACATGAAGAAATGGCTGATGGCAGACACTGAAAGGAGTGGATGGGCTGTGCTCCATAGGACGGTACAAGGTAAGTTGTAGATAAGAGGAAGAGCGGCATTTCCAAAGAAACCATAAAGCTGAAAGAAGCTTGCTGAAGAGAAGGGATATTTCTAAGAATTAGACTTTGAAAGGTCTGCAGACATAAAGGACTCAGGCCATCTGGAAATGAAAGGAATATGAGACTGAGAAGGTGTGCACCCAGGCTTAAAGTAATGAAATTTTCACTAAATATCTTGAAGGATATAATATATTTAAAAAGGCCCTCGTGAGTTCAAGTTATTGTTCAAGAGTCTTTCTTACTCATGTGTGTGGCCTCTCTGTCCCCTAGCAACATAAGAAACGTCAGACCAATAAACAGATATGTAGGTAGATTATAGGTAACAGTAGATTCATCATAAAGACAAGATCCAAATATGACTGGAGATAATAGACATGGAATAACTTCCAAGCAGACACATACCAACCTTCTAGTACCAGATAATATGAGAATCGTGACAGAGGAAGTAAATAAATGGGTTTATAGGTTACTATTTAGATTATATGCACTAACATGAACAAGAACATTGATGAGAAAGATAAATTTCAGAAGCTATAGTTTCAGTTTTTTTGGAAGAACATGAACAGAGGTTGCTAAGAAGGATCCTTAGTGCCACCAAAATTACACCTGGCACCAAGAGAGCCAGGGTTACAAAGTGGATGCTTGCACGACCATTGCATTCAATAGTTGTAGATTTTATCCTTTGTCTCTGAAATCTCTGAAAAGTTTAAATGTTTAAAATAGGATCAAGGTATTAATTTTCAGTTTCCCTACCTTTAAAATAAGATAGCAACTGTAAAATATAAGAGCGATTTACTGAACTAATGACAGCTGTAATGGAACCTGCCTCATCACGTTAAGCATCCCTTAAGTATTTAGAGTAATTACACTGCATGTCAATCTTTCACTCAAATTCAGTGCACATGATAAATACAGAAACTTGAAATTAAGGGGAGAATGAAGCCAAGATAAAATCACTTGATTTTTCTATTACAAATAATATATGGAGTATGTGTTCTCCATTAAGTAGGAAAGGAGAATAAAGTTCAGGGTTGATTTTTTTAAAAAGCAGTTAGTTTGCTCCACTAGTGACAGAATCTATTAACTTATTGCTTTACTCCATTTCTTTACACATGACCAAAATATTAATTCAGCCCTGAAGACAGCACCAATGCCTGGAAGTAGTTTTATCACCAGCTCATTAGGTCCCTATTTGAAGTTTCTTATTGAAATATGATTTTTAAATAGCAAAAGATCTTCATATGCTAGGTGGAAGTAGATCTTGAAATTTAAAGAAAATACACTTTCTTCTCTAATTAGTGGCAATGAGACAGTAAAATAAAGATGATTGGTGTGTCTTCACCAAATCATTTATAGGGCAAGGGAATAAACAACTTCTAAATGCTCACTTCTTACTTGGTCTAATTTGACAACTAGGTTAGGGAGTATATTTCCAATGTTTGCTAATGAAGCTAATGACACAGAGACCATGAGTACTCTGTACATCAGGAGCAGGAACCTCAGCACCATCTATGGAGATGCATCCCAAGCCATATTTTAGAGCTAGCTGAGTGATCTTAACTTCAATGCATGCTTGGGCAAGGCATATGCTAGTTCAGGAAGGTTTATGAAAACCACTCTTTTAGGACTCTGTTGTGTGCTTTGCCATGCTAGTTATAGCTCTTGTTTTCTGAGTGAAGAGAACCACTGTCGTAGAAGATCTTGAAAAACAGGAACAGAAAATACTCCATAGAGATCCATGCAGTTCACGGAGGCATTTTCTTTCTCCTTCCAGGTTCTCCTTTCCTGAAATTGGGTGACAAAGGCTCTGCATGCTCACATGCCATCCCTCCCACTGAACTGAATCTCCTGGCAATGACAGATCTTTCGCCTGAAGACACAGGATGTTCCTACTGTGTTCACCAGTGTAGCTCATCAATTTTACCAACCACGGCTTTTGAAAACAGAATTGTAAAATATCACTGAACACACAGTTTGAAGATGGGGGATAAATTTTCCTATGACAAGAACAATTCTTAAACCCATAAGTTTGTACTAGGTGACATGTGCTTTGTCAGAAATGACAGTTCTGTTGAATTGTCAGGCTAAGGGGATTTAAGCAGCAAGCAGGGAATTGAACAATACAGTGAAGGCATATTAGTTTTAAGTTATGAATTTAGTATAGTCTTAACATTTAATACATCCTAAACATTTATAAAGGAAGAAGGAATAATGAGCTGTTTAACTTAAAATGGGATGAGGGATTAGAAACAAGTTTGTAGCTATGTTAGTTATCTGATATGTTGACAAAAATAAAACCTGGAAGTTTATCATTTGCATTAATTGTTAAAAACCTAATTTTAAAAATTCTTGACTCAGAAATAGAGAAGTGACCCAGCAGTTAAGAACCCTTCCTGCTCTTGCAGAAGACCCATCACCCATACAGCACCTACACCAGTAGGCTCACAAACACTTGTATTTCCAGTTCCCAGGAATGTGACCCTCTTGACTGATTGTAATTACAGTCAGGATTGAGATGTACCACAGTAGGACTTTCAGCCAAAAACAGTCACAGATAACAGACTGCAAAGTTTAAATAAAACTATGAATTTCCAGGAAGAGAACTTATACCTCTTTATTAAATACAATATCTGACTATTAATTTAAATGAATAAGAGTCACCCTACAGATTTGCAATCATGAAATATCTAGTTGCGGAAAATGCTAGTTTTGTGTGAGAGAAAAATATGAAGTTGATGGATATTCTCTTCATTATGGGTTCACTAATCTCACTGCTCTTCGCTCTCACTGGTACAGGAGATTTTATTCCACTTTAAATTTTATACAACAAAAATGTATTCTTATAAACATTCTTCTAAGAAAACTTAGACTACAATCCTTTGCTTAGAGGAGCCCAATATTTTTTAAAGGATTGTTATGCATGCTTCGCAGTAGTGGTTTTTCATGAAAGTGTCACTCTTTGGTTTGTATTATAATTCTCAGTTTGGAAAATCATTACCACATTTCCTGTAGAAACATTGAAATGAAATGTGGTTTTGGTCATTAGTTTGATGACTTTCCTATGTCCTTAAAAAGCAGAGGGAAAGATATTTCCTGCATGTATGAATATTCCAAATTATTTTTGGAACTATAGGTTCAATAGATAGTGGGTTTTATGGGTCTATAGTGAAGGAATAATTAGAGATCACATGTTTGCAGAGAGATTTACACTTCAGAAAAGTAAATAAAGATTTTTTTAAGAATGTTTAAGATTCAATGAGATGAAGAAATGAAATTCCACAAAGAAAAAATAAGTTATTTTAGTCTACCAAAATTAAATTTTATATAATACTTGCATTTGTACAGTAATTTTCTGTGAATAGAAGATTTTTATCTAGAGTTCCAGAGAAAATATGGGAATTATTAATGTTTTTTCCTAAAATAAGTCACTATAACTAACAGCTCTACTCCAACTCAAATCTATAGCAAAGTACTTTTTAAAATACATATTATTTACAGCTATTAATTAGTGTCCTAGTAAATTATACTTGTAGATATTTCACATTCTCTGATTCAGAGGACAGGAAGAAGCAGATGATTTAAGAGAAGGAGTTAGAGGTGTCAGGCCAGTCACTAAGCAGGAATTTAACATTGGTAAGATACTGAAGAAGAGGACAAAGAATAAAAATATCCTGCAGACAAGGTGCCCAGAGCTCAGGGCAAGGCTTTTTATACCAGAAGCACCCCATGCAAAAAAAAAAATGAAAATTTTATAAGAAAACATTTCAAGTAAGGGAGTTGAACTATTCAAGAATTTGCCCAAACCAGCGAGACGAGAATAAATATATTCAGAGAGAATATGCTATTTTGCAGAGAAGGGTTTATCTGTACAGAAGAGCAGTTACAAGCAATTTTTGGAAAAGATCCTAAGATATGGTACTACAGCATAGTTAGGATGCCTCTTTAAAGCATGAAGAAAAAATGATGTTTCATCATAAGTAAGACAGAAGTTCTAAAGCTACTATGGCCATTAATAAGAAAAAGAAAAATAGCAGTGACAAGCTCCAGAGAAACTCTGATATAAGACAGGAAAACCTACCTGATGACTAGAACTTCCTGGAATTCTGGAAGGGTACATCACTTTATAGTCATAAGAAACAGGCAACCAACCTGTGGTCTAGGACATGGAGAGGAACTGCTCTTACTGGTAGTCATGGCAATGAAAAACTTACACAATAATGTAATCTGTGTGCTGGCTATTACTAATTTAAAGTAGGATTGTCACATCTCCTGGGGCTAATGTTAAATGACATATTTAGAAAAATAAAGAACAGGTGCTTGACTCTTAGGCAAGGATCCACCCCCTACACACACACACACACACACACACACACACACACACACACACACACACACTTCTCTTTCATTTTTTCCTCTAACCTAACTGAGCTCTCTTTTCCTTCACCTGACATTGTCTGTCCTTTTATTTCCACTCTAGATGTTCAAATATTCTTTAAAAATAAAAATAATTCTTGGGGAGCTTGTCTGATTCCATGCCTGAAAAGTCTCATTGAGGGTAAGAAAAAATAAAACATGATGAAGGTTACATTCATAGGAAGGGTAAGAAGATCTATGCAAATTAGAATCTTAATACAGATTGTGTTTGTACAGTGAAGACACATCTTCTCTGTAATACTCTCAGACATGTATCATAATGAAATACAAAGTGCTTGGTCTTTCCCCATAGTGAGTGTAAATATAAATGAACACATTTATGAAAAAGCTAGCTTGGTGACCTGGGGTCAGTTCTCTAGGGCTCAGATTTCTCACTTATAAAAGGAGGGTGTTAGACCATGTGATCTCAAAGGACCCAACAGCCCCCAAAGCTGTCTTTATATTATTGAAACTGTATGAAGAAAACCAACTCAGTCAGATGGCATTATAAAATTTTTAGATTATTCCAGCTAGAGTTTCTACTTAGGAGATTTTATGTCACAATAGAAACAGATGCTATTTGTCTTTATAATTTGGGTTTAATTGATTTACAGGCTCATGGTGCCCTGCAGTGGAATGGCTTCTCTATGTAGGAGATCAGTGCTTCTCTAGAAGATGTTTCAGCTCTCTGAGATGAAATTATGTTTCTGATTTCTGATGAAATTGCTATTGCCTTTGTGACTTTCCAATGCTTGCTCTTGGCCTGCTTGCTTCTGTTCACTGCCCTCTTTCTCTTTTCTTGTCCATCTCAGGGGTCCTATCACTCCAATTTAAAATGTTGAGTTGTGTTTGTCCACACCTTTTCCTGAGTTCCTGATGCTTAGCTATTCTTTTATGACAAATGAAGAATATGGGATCAGCAGTCCACACTGGAGCTCTTTGTCTCCCTTTATACAATCAGTCCACTAATTCCATTATCACCTACAGCTCCTCAGTCACTAAGGCTGGAAGAGTTCCCTTATGCCATAATATTGTCTTTTCCCTGCCACCACACTGTTAGCAAAAGAGTTCCACAATAGTGTAAATGCTCCTAGTTCAGGAATTCGATTTTCTAGTTTAAGTCCTAGTTCCTCTGCCTCCTGGCTGTGATTTCTTGGGACTTGACTACCGCTCTGTGAAATGGAACCAATAGTCTTTCAAGGGGCTTTTTATGCAGATAATATCAAATGATGCCTGTAAACATGGACAAATCCCCTCAGTGTCCAGACTTTGCAGTACATTCCTCAAATCTCCATAGACCTGTTGACCACCAAAATATGGTCTTCTTTGCCTCACACACAACCATCTGCTCCTTCATATTCCTTTGCTGTTGTCTTAATCCCCTCATACAGTAGTATCTGTCATCCTATTTCCCACTAAACAGGGTTGTATTCCTGGTTCCCTACTGAAGGAATATTTAGACTCCAGCATTCCAGAGTCTTCACTGTGTGATCTAAATTTCATTTCTAAATCCATCTCCTATAGCCTATTATTACCTGTAACTTTAGTGCAATCAGTTTTAAAAGGTTTGCATTCTTCCCACCGTGCTGTGTAACTTGTCCACATTCTTGACCCAATCTTTTATATTTTCTTTACTGCTGTCTTCATAGGCATAATCTACTAATTCCATTGAAAGCCTGTGTACTAATTAAGGTTCTATAACCCATCACTGCTTGAGAGTTTTCTTCCACTCGTCTCCTTACTGATAACTAACCTGTTAACTTCATGTATGGTACTCATTTCTCCCCACTATTAAGTTGGTTATATATCTATTCCATCTCCCATGTTTAATTACAAATGTCCACAGCAAGGAAATATTTTGTGCTAAGACAAAAATACTATAAAGAATAGAAAAGTGAGTAAGCAATATTTTAAAATAATGAATAAAGGAATATTGATAGAATTACATTTTTAAAATAAATAAATGTATGAATAAATTGAGAGAATTCTGTGCTTTATAAGTTGAAAGAAAATTGAAAATGTTTTTTTTTCAGAAAAAGCAAACTTCTAAGTAAATATGATTGGAAAAAAGTCATACTGTAAAGGGTACTGCTGATGGATTGGACAAAGGAAAACATAGTAAAGGTCACCTCAAGGGATAGAAGAAGGAATTCAGCTTTCTCTCAACTATTAATCTATTCTCACCTGTTATCCCTTGAATTCAACTATTTGGCTCTTGAGTTATATGTGAATAGTACTAAAATGTCCCATTGCATACTGCTGTAAAGTTCTCAAGTAATTTTTTATAATCTGTATTGTTTCATTTTAATCTTAACAATGATAAAACATTCTGATACAAGCTTGTGTTTGTGGTATTTTCTTTTTCTATATTTTACCAGTGACTTAATGTCAAAATGATCAAATTGTCTAGCTACTTGATGACATATGTAAGGCTCAGACTCAGGTCCAGTTATAAATTTTTCTACTCCTATGAGGTAGTGGTTACCTATTCCAATTCAGCTAATCAAAGAGATAGAGGTTTGTTTCTGCCTAACAACAAACTTTTATTCTGACTACTACTATATTTAGACAATAAAAGCAGCTTCAATTTGTCCGCCTGCCATCAGCACTCTGTGCCACTCTACCATTCTCACTGGGAACTCTCAACGGGTAACCTCTCCCCCTACATCACAACACACAGGCTGAACACACAGTAAACAATATTGAAAGATGCTTCCTGCTGCTAACCAAGGACTTCTAAGTAGATCAGAATTTCAGAAATTCTTTTATACGATGAAATGTTCTAAACAGATCTTTCCAAGATACCAGTTTGAATGACTTAGGAAGAAAAGGAAACTGTAAAAGCTTCAAGTCTAAAAAATTTAGACTTACTGTCCAAATGCCTTCCCTCTCCACTGCTTTAAATGCAGGAACTCTATCTAGAAAATAGCGATTCATAAAAACCATGTATTTGAACAGTATGTGATTGGGGAAAAAGCAGAAACAAAGCCTAAGCCTAGCTCAGGGATCACCCCAGCAGAAAGTATTTCTAGAAATTACCAGCTAACCTTCTTCTAACAGTTTTAAGTACATCTATGTTCTTAAACATCCAATTAATTTTCTATTAAGAGCAAAGAAAAATGTTTCTTTTTACCTCTTCACATTATGTTCACTGACATAATAATTTGAAAATCATGAGGAGAACCAATTATTTAATCACTGAAATTGTGCTAGAAAATGGAAATTTCATTGCAATAAATCTGGCTAAGACTGTCAAAGAACATGTTGCCATGAAACAGGGTGATTGCTGTGGATAGCTGTCTCCATGCGTTTAAACCGTAGATGCATACCAACCTCCCTGTCCTTGCCATGCTAACAGTGCTTTTGGCATGATAATAGTACACATTCAGATCTAGAAGGACCACACAAGATCACCTTAACTTAAGTTTTACTCATTTTATCTATAGCCCTTGCCCTAGAGCAACTTTCAAAGCCACTTACATTTGTCTTGTTTGTATCTATTGGTAAAATAGATCAGGTAAAATAAATGCAACTTGATTCATAATTTTACATGTAGGAATTAAAATTATCTTAGTGATCTCTTGAGAACTCATTCATTAACTTATTTTATACTCAAACCAGTGCCTTTATCCATAAACTGTTTTATATAGCCCTTTTCAAATGGTTTATTTTGGTAGAGCAATAATTATAATATTATTCAGAATTAATAAACAGATCTAAACCGATCTTTTCAAGATATCAGTTTGAATCACTTAGGAAAAAATGGAAATTGTAAAAGCTTCAAGTAAAAGAGCAAATCCCCTCACATTTAACTCAGGAATTCTTTAAAAATTCCTTTAAAAGGAATAAAAACTCTATATTTGTCTATGATCTATCTACCATCTATTTATATACTTGTCTCTCTATCATCATTATCAATTGATCTATCAATCAATAAATCTGTCTATTTCCTCCCATAAATATATTTTCATGACACAGAAACTATAAAAACCATAGCTGAAGAACTTTATTGAGAAAAGATAAATATAATGAAATAATATTATGAATAGTGAATGATGATTGGCAGGTTCTATAGCATTGAAAGAGAGTTTCAGCAGAGATAATAAGTGAAAAAGAAGTAGTAAACCATTTTCTCTTTCACACTGCTCAAATCTTTCTTCTTTCCTGTTGAGCATTTATAAACACATTAGGTATTCATCCTTCTTCCTTATCTTTTGTAAAACCTCATTTACATACTTAGTGCTTAATAACTGTAACAATTTTCAAAATTTATGTGAAGTCATGATCATGCCTTTCAAACACCAATGAAAACTACTCATATGCTTCTTAGGCAGACCACTGCCTAAGAATATAAGGATATATATATATTCATTCTTCAAAGTTGGTGAGACTTCTGGCAAATTCAACTTTTGTAAAAACTGTGATTTTAAAAGTGGTGATAGGACATACATTAATGGATCCATAAAGGTATGTTATTTGAAGAATTTTCATTCTTTCTATGACTACATTTTTTTCTGCTTAAAATATTTTTATTACTATTTAACTAAAATTTTATATACCAGTCCCAGTTCTCACTTCCTCCCCTCCACTCGCTTCCTTCACCTTCCTTCAACTCTATCCCCATCCGCTCCTAAGAGAGAGTAAGGCTTCCCATGTGGAGTTAACAAAGTCTAGCACTGTGCTTTGGGGCAGGACCAAAGCCTTCTCCACTATATCTAGGCGGAGCAAGGTATCCCTCCAAAGGGGAATGGGCTCCAAGAGCACAGTTCAATAAGTAGGGATAAATCCTGGTCCCATTGCCAGTGGCCCTACTGACTGTCCCAGCCACACATCTATCACCCACATTCAGATATCCTAGTTTGGTCCTACGCTAGTTCCCCCACTGTCTGGAGTCAGTGAGCTCCCATTAACTCAGGTAAGCTGCTTCAGTGGGTATCTCCATCATGTCCTAACCCTTTGTTCATATTATTGTTTCTCCCTCTCTTCAACTGGACTTTGGGAGCTCTGCCCAGTGCTTTGCTGTCAGTTTCTGTTTCTTCTTGCATCATTTGCTGGATGAAATTTCTAGATTTTCTGGGGTCATGGGGTATAGGCTCCTTAGTCTTTGCTTTACATTTAATATCTACTTATGAGTGAGTACAAGCCATATTTGTCTTTCTGGGTCTGGGTTACCTCACTCAGGATGACTTTTTCCAGTTCCATCCAATGGTATGCAAATTTCAAGATGTCATTATTTTGTTCCACTGAGGAGTACTCCATTGTGTAAATGCACCACATTTTCATTATCAATTCTTTGGTGGAGGGTCATCTAGGTTGTTTTCAGGTTTTGGCTATAACAAGTCATGCTCCTATGAATATAGCTGAGCAAATGTCCTTGTAATACAAATGAGTATCTTTGGGGTATATGCCCAAGAGTGGTATTGCTGGGTCTTGAGGTAGGTTGATTCCTGATTTTCTGAGAAACCACCATAATGATTTCCAAAGTGGCTGCACAAGTTTACACTTCTACCAGGAATGGAGAAGTATTACTGTTACTTCACATCCTCTCCAGTATAAGCTATCATTGGTGGTTTTTGTTTGTTTGTTTGTTTTGTTTTGTTTTATCTTAGTCACTCTGACTAGTATACGATGGTTTCTCAGAATCATTTTGATTTGCATTTACCTGATGGACAAGGATGTTGAAGAGTTCCATAAGTGTCTTTTGGCCATTTGAAAGTCTTCTGCTGAGAGTTCTCTGTTTATATCTGTACCTATTTTTAAATTAAATTATTTGGTATTCTGATGTCTAGTTTCTTGAGTTCTTTATATATTTTGGAGATCAGTCCTCTGTCTGCTGTAGGGTTCGTGGAGATCTTTTCCATTCGGCAGGCTCTGTTTTGTCTTATTGAATGTGTCCTTTACCTTGTAGAAGCTTATCAGTTTTAGAAGGTCCCACTTATTTATTGCAGCTCTCAGTGTCTGCACTACTGGTGTTGTGTTTAGGAAGTGGTATTCTGTGCTGGTTCATTCAAGGTTACTTCCCACTTTCTCATCTTCTTTTATATACTTTCTCTTCTATCAAGTTTAGTGTAACTGGATTTATGGTGAGGTCTTTCATCCATTTAGATTTGAGTTCTGTGCATCAGAATAGATATAAATCTATCTTCATTCTTCTACATGTTGGCATGCAGTTATGTCATTACCATTTGCTGAAGATTCTTTCCTTTTTCTAAAACTCAGGTGCTCATAGGTTGGTAGATATTAAACATCCCCTATCTTAAATGTCACCATAGAATCTTTATCTAGCAACTGATGGAAAAAGAGGCAAAGACCCACAGTGGAACACTGGGCTGAGCAACCAAAGTCCAGGTGAAGGGTGGGAGGTGGGAGAATATGAGCAAAAAGGTCAAGACCATGATGGGGACATACACTAAAACAGTTTACCTGAGCTAGTGGGGGCTCACCACCTCCAGTCAAGGCTGGAAAGAAACCAGCATAGGACCTAACTAGACCCTCTGAATGAGGGTGACAGTTGTATGGTTGGGGCAGAATGTGGGGCCACTGGCAATGGCATCAGATTTATCACTACTGCTTGTACTGGCTTTTTGGAAGCCATTTTCTTTGGATGGATACCTTGCTCAGCCTATATATAGTAGGGAGGGGCTTAAACATTCCTCAAAGCAATGTGTCCTTACACTCTCTGAGAAGTAGATCGTGGTGAGATGTGGGGGAAAGTGGAAGGAATGGGATCAGGGGAACTGGGATTGATATGTAAAATGAAAAAAAGAGTTTTTTTTAAAACAATAAAATATAAGTCAAACCTTCACTATTTACAGATGATGTGATAGTCCACATAAGTGATCCCACCATTAGAAGGGGGAACTCCCACAGCTGATGAACACCTTCAGTAATGTGGAAGGGTACAAGGTCAACTAAAAAAAATCAGTAGCTCTCCTACATACAAATGATAAAGTGACTGAGAAAGAAATCAAAGAATCATCACCATTTAAAATAGCCCCAAATAACATAAAATATCTTGGGGTAACACTAATGAAAAAACAAAAGACTTGTTTGACAAGAACATTAAGTCTTTGAAAAAAGAAACTGAAGAAGACATCAGAAAATAGAATGTTCTCCTAAGCTTTCAGGTATGCTGCTAAGTCACTAGTGTGAGCATTCTTTGATCACTGTGTTTATTTTCTCTATAGTGTCTTCAGCATTGAGATTCTTTCTCTTGTATTCTGTTGGTTATGCTTGTCTCTGTAGTCCCTGTTCATTTACCCAGATTTTCCATATCCAGCCATCCCTCTGTTTATGTTGCCTCCATTTCAGTTTTCAAGTCTTGAACTGTTTCCATTATCTGTTTGATTGTTTTTTCTTGGTTTATTAGGGCATCTTTTAGGGATTTATTCATTTCTTTAAACGTTTTGTTATTCTTCCCATCCATTTCTTTAAGGAGTTTTTCACATCCTGTTTAAGGGACTCTATCACTTTCATAATGTCTATTTCTTCTACCTCTTCTGGATTAGGGTGTTCAAGTCTTCCTGCTGTATGTTTGCTGGGTTTTGGTGTTATCATGTTGTTTTTCAGATTGTAGAAGGAATTCTTGCATTGGTGCCTGCCCATCTCTTCCTTCAAATGTTCTCCAATGGATCTTCTGGTACAGGATCAGGGCCACTTGCTGGCCAGGGACCTCACAGCCAAAAGGGTAGGCTTGCTGTGTGCAGGCTCAGGAAAACAAAAGAACTCCTGCACAGTTGCACTCACCACTTTGTCCCCAGACCCTCAGCTCCAAAGCAGGCTCTCTACTTCTTTTTAAGGACTTTCTCTGTCCTTTTTTCTTTTTTTCCCAAGCCTACATATATTTTTAAAAATATTGTAAACCATTTAGATATGTTCTGTCTAAATCTGTCTTTACTATAAGTATCTATATTTTTCTAGCGACATGAGTCTTTAATATGCTAAGCAATATGTCTATGGTTAAAGCTGTGAGTTTGGCGGCTGGATCCATCCCGTTCCTTGGCTTTCTGTGAGTCTAGCTTCACGGAAAAAGTACTGACAGGACCCACATTCTTTACCACAGCTCTGTGGAGGTTCTAGGCCCATGCCACCAACAAGAAGTATGCTGTTACCTGATTATGATCACAATTTAAATGTTTGGTTGCTGGGCCTCTTAAAAGAGCTGCATGGTTTTTGCTGCTAAAACTAAGTCAGGAAGCTTCTCTTAAAGGAGCCACACATCTGCTTGCACTAGCAAACAGAGCCCACCTGAGACAGCACTGCTACCAAGAAGCTGTTCTTCACTCTGCTCTTTTCTTTCTAGAATCCTTTTTATTTAAGCTTCATCAGGCTTTGTGTGGAAATTCTTGCCAAAGGTTTGGGCACCATTTGTAAGCTGAGACTGAGCTTTCATTTCCTGGCTGCTCAGACCTGAATAATTACACAAAAGCTATATTAATTACCACACTGGTCAATGGCTCAGGAATATTTCTAGCTAGCTCTTACATTTTAAATGAACCTGTTTCTATTAAGCTATGTGCTGCCACTAGACTGTGGTTTAATGTTAATGTTCTGGCATCTTTCTCTTTCAGTGGCTACATAGTGTTTCCTTGACTCTACCTACTGACTCTCCCTCTCTCTCCTTCTCTCTCTCTCTCTCTCTCTCTCTCTCTCTCTCTCTCTCTCTCTCTCTCTCTCTCTCACACACACACACACACACACACACACACATCATCATCATCATCATCATCATCATCTGACTTTACTCTCCTAAGCTATTGGCCAAAACAGTTTTATTCATGAACCAATAAAAGCAACACATATACAGAAGGACATTCCACATCACACAGATAAAAAGATAAAAAAGTGGTAAAGAAGGCATGGAGGACCAGTTTACCCACATCAGTCCTTCCTAATCCAAGGCATAACTCTGGAGAGAAATACCTTCTGTTTAAGAAAAAAACACAAGACTTAGGGGATATAAGCTCCACACTTTGCCCCTATTGTAAACACTGAGCCTAGCCCAATAAAACTGATCAAAAGTGAGTGCCCAATAAGCACTGTGTTTTTGTATTCCAAATTGGTATCAGGAGACAGCAGGCCAACTCTTCCCATATGCCAAGTCAGCTCTAACACCACAAGCTCCAGAATTCCCAGAGCACATGTCTTTATTCTTAGTTATGCTCTAGGACAAGGCAAGAGAGATTGAGTGTGAACAGATAGAAAATGGAAAGCAAATGGAACAGGAGGATATATACTCAGGGTAGATAAAAGAGGGTTAAGTAAAAGTATATAAAGTGAGAGAAAGGTTGTATAGTGAAAAGGGTCCATTGATTAAGACAATATAACACCTGTAAACATTCATGTACCTGAACAGGAAAACCAAATATTAACAGTTCTGAAGAGAGAGAGAGAGAGAGAGAGAGAGAGAGAAATCCAACACCATACAAGAAGACAGCAATATCACACTGATAGGAATGCACAAATGCACAAATCTACCACAGGAACAAGCCACTTAAACAAGTCAGGAGTAAATGGATGTAATACACATACCAAGTAGATTATTCGAAATGGAAGCAGAATACACACACTTAAGTATGTTTAAATTGTTTCAGGTAATTTTGTGACCAAACTGGTAGAAGACTAGTATTAAGTAGAATTCTTTTTAAAAATGTGTTCAAATGTTAGACACAGTGTACCCATGTGTGTGATATATTATGTCTACTTCTTAAACTCTGCCATTCACAGATAGGAAAACAATGTCTCCATTTCATATACTGGAAATAACCAACATTTTTTCCCTTCATGTATTTTTCCTTTCATATAGTTAATGAGCTTCTGTTGGGAAAGATGTTGCTAGGGTCTGAAACAAACTTACCTTTTTACAGAACACGATGTTTTCCCTACTCCCATGACTAGCATAATGGGACTTCCACTTATAGACTCTGTATCAGTTGGCTACATGATTTGTTTACTGCAGAGTGACTTTTGGCAAGTTGCTCAACTTCTCAGTGTGAGATTAGGGTAAAAGAAGTACCAATTTGATGAAGTCTTTGAAAAGATTAAGATGTCTTAATATATGTAAAGTGAATAAAAATAGTATAAGAATGTCAGTCAAGTCAAATATAAAGAAAAATTTACAAGTCATGGACCTAAACAAACTCCCATGTAGTCTTTTACTGCTCTCTCTAAGAGGACATTTAAATAAATTTCTTGGTTTGAAATGTTTCCTTTCAGTATCTCTTTAGTATTGTAAGTCACTCTATTCTTCAACTTTATTTGCTAAAGCAAAAAAAAAATTCTTTGGTTTTCTTGGCATAAAGAAAACCCAATAGAGTTTAGGAGAATGGTGTTCAAATCATTACTGACAGATCAAACCGTGAATAGCATTATCATGAGTGTTCTGAGAACACACTGGTAGACTCATCATAGAACACGTTAACTCAGTTGATTGTCCTAGGTAGATATGTCTGCCTTCAGAGAGGGTGAACTGGCTGATTGTGAGCCTGATTTACTATCTCAATGCTGGAAATGAGACTCATATTATTTATTGTTCAATTAGCTCCTGCTTTGCAGGAGGCCTCATAAATTAAAGTTGTTGTCTCCTGTATGACAAAGCAGCTACTGAAAATTCCTCATGTTAAACTATAGAACCTATAACTGTCCAGCTAAAAATAGGGGACCCAAGCAGAGACGATAGCAGAACACTAGTAGATCCCCAGTCTCCTTCTCCTGGGATTGTTACTACATCTGTTCAGCACAAAATTCCTTTCAAGGAAAGTAAAACATTATTTATATTTCCATTAAGGTATAATAGAAGACAGATTATGATTGACTAAAAATCTGGCATGTGTGTATGTATACATGAATTGTGTGTTTGTGTGCGGCGTGTGTGTGTGTGTTTATGAGCATGAGAAAGTTATGTAGTCTAGATTCAAAATCGTGGAAACATTATTATTTATCTCTTTCATAGTGAGGAAATTCTGACCTGAATCTCTCAAAACATATGCCAAGCTATATTAAATCATATGAAGCTAGTCCAATGAGGCACTGCAAAATAGAGATGTCATTTCTCAAAATAAATTTAAGTAATTTCTGCTACAAATGGGATATAAAAGTTGGCATGGCTAGATGTATATTAAAAGCATGTTATCCATACATTTATGTCTGTTTAAATTTAAGGCAACATTTTCTATGCATATATGCAGCCAAGAACATTTTCACTAACATTTCAGTGAAATAAGTCATATCACATATTGAACAAAATTCCAAGGTAACTCAATATAAGTATATTCATTTTTAAGATTTTTTTCTGTTTTAACTATGTGTATGCATGTATATCTGTGTGGGGATATGTGTATGAAAGTATAGTTGGCTGAGGAGGAAAAAAAAGAGAGTGCCAGATCCTTGGGAGCTAAAATTACAGGTGATTATGAGCAGAATAATATGAGTGCTAGAAGCAAGCTCCCACTCTATTCTAGAATACTACATGTTCTTAACTGCAGGGCCATTTCTCCAGCCCCTGGACTTGAGGTTGTTTTATATAACAGTTTTATGGATGTAACCCTGTGACCATAAAATTGACACAGAAGACTCGAATCATATTTGGCACATTCACAGGTAGTTACAACCATTATCATAGTGAGTTTTAGGATCTTTGAGTCACATAGAAAATGACATATCTTGTAGCTATTATTCTCCATCATATATTCCATCATTAAACATTTGATATATGAGGAGCTGCTCAGTAGTCCTGTGATTTTTATATGCCAGCATCTCTTTTATATCTTTTGTACATTCTTTTGAAGAGATCATTATGAATAACTCTCAACTATTTAAATGATTTATGAGATGTATACCTAGTTGTGAAAATTATTTATATATCCTATAAGAAAGGATTTTATTAGATCTATACTTTTCAAATATTTTATTTTATTCATTTGATTTTCTTTTGACCTTCATAACCTTATGTATCCTTTGAAGCAAAAATAAAGTTGTTAATTTTCTAATTCAATTTCTTTCTTTAGGTCATTTAATTATCATTTGAGGTATATGCCTTCCTTAGAACAATTTATATTGCATATTTTTTGTTTCTACCTCTAGTATATATCAAATATAATGTTTTTTGATCAAAGTCCCCCATATTATCATCTCTTACACCCTATCTTCCAGCATATCTTTTCTATGCAACTACCCTTTCTACTTTCATGAGTTTATGTATGTATCTGTTGATGTGTATGTTCTATTTCTCTGTGTATGTGTGTATGAGAGAGAGAGAGAGAGAGAGAGAGAGAGAGAGAGAGAGAGAGAGAGAGAGAGAGATTCTGTGTCTTTTGTGTTATATGTGTGTGTGTATACATGTGTGTTTTGTGAGTGCGGTCTCTGTATGTGTCTGTGTGTGAGTGTGTGTGTATGTCTGGGTGTGTATGGTGTTGCCTCTTGTGGGTGTATATGTCTATTCTTGTGTGTGTGCATGTGTGTGTCTGAGTGTGTCTGTGTGGGGGTGTGTTGCTCTGTGTGTGTGCATTCCTATATCTGTGTGTGTTTCTTTGATAGGTTAATTTCTAGCAATATGACTTAATGGTTCTGATCTCTACCAAACTGGCTGTTGACACTTTCTGTGCCATTTTTTTTTACTTCAACTTCTATATTTTTCATCTCTAGTATCTCTGTTGATTCTTTATGGTCAGTTTTTCATTTTATTCTTGCACTGCTTTCTAAATTTTGTTCACTGCACTACTAATAAAAGGATTTATTTGTTCCAGTGCTGGAGATATAAGCCATACCCACACATATCCTAGGCCAGCCTTCTAAAAACTCAAGGCAATGAAAACTATTCAGCTCTTGGAGTGATCAGTTCACAGGGTGACAATGTTGCTGGCTGGTCGAACACAACGTCTGTTGGCTGGGTGGTGTTTTTACTGAGAACGAGGATGGTATCTATGGCTCTGCCTACTTGCTTGACTTGTTGGTTTTACCCATTACATGTCTTCTCTAGGTTCTCCACTGTTCTGAGGTCAAAGCAGACTTACTGAAAAGCTGCTCAGAGTGCTAGGGAAGCTGATCTTCGTTCCATAACCCCAGGCTTTCTTCCTTCAGCATGAAGAAACTGGAAATGGAATGAAACATTCCGACTTCTGGGCACCTTGGTGGCTCTAGACCTCAGGAAAGCAGCCGTAGAGGAAAAAGGAACTTTTGTTCTTGGTGTGAAAATCAAAAAGTGCAGCTTTTATCTCATTAAGCTGAGAAGGACAAAGTTGGTCCTAATTCAAATTTCCGGACTCATGCTGTTTTCCCCAAGATTCAGCAGATTTTCTTGATGAATGGTTCTTCATTTACTATAATATGCTCAAAGGATAATTTCCAAAAACTGAATATTTATAATAGCACTTAGCAGTTTCAGGGAAAAGCTGGTCTGCAGATTTCCCCCACACTGCTCTGCCTGAAAAAGTTCAAGTTGTGAGATTTTATTGACAGTAAAACTATAAGTAATTCATGTAAAAACATTGTTTTCTGGCTGGAGAGATGGCTGAGCATTCAGGAGGTTATTGCTCTTGAGGAGTACCTAGGTTCTCATCCCAGACTCCATATTCAGAAATTGGAAATCTCTACAACTCCAACTCTAGGGGATTAACAAAAACACTCCCTCCTAAACTCTAAGAGTGCCACATTTACATGCAGATCAAACAGCACACACAAACACACACGCGCGCGCGCACACACACACACACACCAGTCAAAAACAATCCTTACTGAACTCTAGGAGTACTGTGTTCACATGCAGACTCTCCTTAGACACACATGCAGATACACATAGAAACTCATATGTGTGCACACATACACATGTTTTAAAATAATGTAAATGAATCTTCTTTAAAGTGCTTTTTGAAATTTAAGTCGTTAGAGAACTTAGAATGGGGAAGAGGTGATTCTCATACATCTCTCTATAACTGCCCCCCTCAAAATCCTAGTTATATATCCACTTATTGTGTCTGTTCTCCAAAAGCCATTTGACCTCAGCCAAGAAATACTCTGTCATGGCTGCTATGTGCTGTTTGACAAACAGCACGGTGTAAGGGCCATTAAATGATGTGTATGCCATTACACATTTTCAAATGTGTCCCAGTTTTCTTCTTAAAACCACCACATGGTTTGTCTGCATTCGTATATGGGTACCATATGCTTGTGGGTGTCTCTGGAAGTCACAAGAGGGTGTGAGGTCCCTGGGACTGGAGTTACAGTTGTGAGAAAACATGCTCTGCAAGAGCGTCAGGTGCTCCTCTCAATTCTGAGGGTCTTCATCCTGTGTTCTCTCGGGTCAGGGTTCACTGTTCCAAAGCTATTGTAAACACTGAACAATTTCCAATGTCTAAACATCCGTCTAGCTACCTGGCAACAGCACTGGAAACACTTTAAATGAAGTCTATACCTGGGAGTGAACAAATACTGGAATAATATTCTTCTTAGCTATTAAGAACATTACTAAAAGTTTCAGAATTTACTATTTGTGTTAGTGTAGTGAACAGAATAAAGAAAATTATTCACCAGGTTTGTTGTTATATTTTTTGCTTTTTCCATATATATGTATGTGTGTGTATGTATGTATATATTTTTTTCATTTTAATCTCATATAGGTAAGTTTTATTTTGGCAGTTTTATTCATTTTTATTTTATGAGCAAAAATGGTTTGTCTGCATTGGTATATGGGTACCATATGCTTGTGGGTGTCTCTGGAAGCCACAAGAGGGTGTGAGGTCCCTGGGACTAGAGTTACAGTTGTGAGATAACATGCTCTGCAAGAGTGTCAGGTGCTCCTAAACACTGAGCCATTTTTTTTAATTTTTCCATTGAAAATGTCCACTTCTTCCCTCCTTCCCTCCTCCCATCCCCCTCCCGCTCTCCCACTCACTCTCCTCCCTCCCCCCTCCACTCTTTTTTTTTTTTTTTTTGTTTTTCAAGACAGGGTTTCTCAGGTGGCTTTGGAGCCTGTCCTGGAACTAGCTCTGTAGACCAGGCTGGTCTCTAACTTCACAGAGATCCGCCTGCCTCTGCCTCCCAAGTGCTGGGATTAAAGGCGTGCGCCACCATCGCCCGGCTTCCCCCTCCACTCTTAAGAGAGGGCAGGGAACCCTGATCTGTGAGAAGTCCAAGCCCCCCCCCTCCATCCAGGCCTAGGAAAGTGTGCATCCAAATAGACTAGGGTCCCAAAAAGCCAGTACATGCAGTAGAAACAGGTCCTAGTGCCATTATCAATGGCTTTAAGTCCGTCCCCAATGGCAGCCACATTCAGAGAGTCATGTTTGATCACAGGATCATTCAGTCCCTGTCCAGCTGGATTTAGTGAGTTCCCATTTCTTAATCCCCCAGATGAGATCTTTAGAATTTTAGCTATTATCTCTTAAATTAAAATTTGATACGAGGATATATGAAGCAGAAATTCCCCTTCTCACAACTCTCTCCTTACTCTTTCTAGAACTATTGAATATTATTTTCAAAGAAAACAGGAGAAAATAGTATTGGACAGAACTTCTTCACCAAGCCCACATCTAACAGATGGTTGATTTTCACAATATTTAAAGAACTCCAGATATTAGAGATCAAAATATAAAATAATCCAATTTAAAATGGGGTACAGATATAAACAGATAATTCTCAATGGAAGATTCTCAAATGGCTGAGAAAGACTTAGAGAAATGTTCCTCTGAGTTTCCATCTTACACCTTTCAAAATGGCTAAATAAAAAAAAATAGTGACAGCCCATGCAGGCAAGGATGTGGAGCAAGGGAAACACTCCTCCATTGCTGGTGGAAGTGTAAACTTGTACAGTCACTTTGAAATTGGATATTTCAGTTTTTCAGAAAATTGATAGTCAATCTACTTCAAGACCCAGCTACACCACTCCTGGGAATATATCCAAGGTACACTCGATTATAGCACAGCACTTGATAAACTATATTCATCGCAGCTTTATTTATAACAGCCAGAATCTGCAAACAATCTAGATGTCCCTTAACTGGAGAAGGGATAAAGAAAATGTGGTTCATTTGAACAATGGAATGTCACTCAGATGTTAAAAAATAATGATATCATGAAATTTTTAGGAAAATGTATGGAACTAGAAAAAATCATCAACCATGAGGTAACCCAGATCCAGAAAGACAAACATGGTATGTACTCACTCATAAGTGGATATTAGCTATAAACTTAAGGATAACCACAATACAATTTACAGAATCAGAGGTTGGGGACACTTGGATCTCCCTGTAAAGGGGAAGCAGAAGAGATTGCATTAGTGTACTGGGAGCAGATGGGAATGGAAGCATGAGGGATCACAGGGGGCAGGTGGAGTGAGTACTGAAAGAGACTGCTGGAAAAGTGGTCATTTCAGAATCAGGTGGAAATTTGGTACAAGGAAAACACCCATGAATCTACAAAGATAATCCCAGCTAAGACTCCTAGCAATAGGGGATGCATAACCTGTGAACTTACCATCTCCTGTGACTAATCAAGACTTCTAGTGAAGGGATTGGGACACCAGCACAACGACATAACCTTCAAACTACATTCTGCCCTCTGCATGGCATGTGCTGGATAAGGGTGGCAAGAGATTGCCATTTATCTATGGTGGGATACTTTGCTCAGCCTTGATACAGGGGGATGTGGCTTGGTCCTGCCTTTACTTGGTATACCAGATTTTGTTGACTTCCCAAGGGAAGGTCTTACCCCCTCTAAGTAGTGGATGGGCTATGTTGCAGAAAAAGAGGAGGGAGGTGGAACTTGGGTTAGTATGAAAATTAATAAATTTTTAAATATAAAAAATACAGTTCAAAAAATTGTCTTTAAGAGGGATATATTTAGTCAATTTATGCTCCACTTTTATATAATTGTATTACTTCTACTTCAGACTTCACTTTTGGCACATTAAATTGTTATGATTAATACTGACAAGAAACACTATTTAATTGCCATTTTCTCATTATCCAGCCATTATTTTAAATCATTTTAGCATATGGTGCCACAGGAGCTCTGTTTATGTATTTAGAAAAGATGATTTCAAAGAATTTAGTTGCATTTAAATGAAGATCCATAGAAAATTAGTGTGGCAAATTGCTTCAGTGACTAAAAACAATTTATTTTTATTTTCTTTCAATTAAACACTACAAATTCTTAGATAAATGGCCCTAACTTATTTGATATATATATATATATATATATATATATATATCCACCCATGGGTACACATGTATTACATTTATAAAATATTCCCGAGTCATAGAATTGAAATGCAATTCTCTGAATGCCCTGAAATTAAACATATTATCCTTCTGAATAAATGTAAAGTGAAAAATGCAACCTTATTTGATATGAAACATACATGGAAATTTATATTAATGTTAATACCCATGAGTTAAAATATTTGCTATCTTCAGTTACACCTGGTAGAGCTATGAAAGCTGTCAATCATCTGGGCAGTGATAAACTGAGAGAGAATCCAGCATTCAAGGTGATGAACCTGGAAAACAAAGGTTCTGTAGTAAGTGAGGCTGAGCAGCCCTAATGGTGGTTAACACAGTCATGGCCAGCAACCTATTCAAAATAGATTTACTTTAAAAAATAAATGTCTTGGCTATAATAGATTCTTAGTTGCTGGGGATTTTCTCTCTCTAGCATTCTAAACACAAAATGTGGCCTCGCCTTGCTGCCAAGATAATCAATTTCCAAATAAGCATATACAAATACACCAAGAGCCATGACTGTGGCTAGAGTGCATTCTAATTTCAAGTTGGGCAGTCAGTGCCGAAGAACATTCTATGACAGTCTGGAAATGCACTGTGTGTCTAGAAGTTAATAAGAAACCAGTAGCTCCGGTAATAATAGTGCTATTGGTGAAAGCTCTTGTGTGGTAGTGAGTGCTTCACAGTCTTTAGGAATTCCAACAACCCATTAATGTGTGTGCTATAGTTCCTTCTTTTGTGACTGGAAAAGCTAAGGTTCAAACACATCCGTTTTATTTCTATAAAATTAGATAATAGACAGTCATGTTCAAGTTGTTCTCTGAGTAGTACACAGACTTTGTTTCTTCATGCTTTGTTTTCCATTCTCAAATAATTCTTCAAAATTCTTGCCCTGTTTCTCTCATGGCTTGGGTCTTAGAACACTAGTGGTGGTATCTTAGTTAGGGTTTCTATTTCTTCACTGAAGCACCATGACCAAAGAGTTAGTTGGAGAGCGAAGTGTTTATTCAGTTTACAAGTCAGCATTCCTGACCATCATTGAAGGAAGACAGGCTAGAACTATATCTGGGAAGGATCCCAGAGACAGAAACTGATGCAGAGGTCATGGAGGGATGCTGCTTTCTGGCTTGCTTCCCATGGCTTGTTCAGCCCCGGCTTTTAAAATACCCAGGACCAGTGGCCCAGGGATGGTTCATCATGATCACCCATCATGGGTGTAGCCATCCCCCTTTGGTCACTAAGTGAGAAAATGCCTTGTATTTGGATCTCAAGGAGGGTTCTCCACAGCTTAGGCTCCTTCCACTGATGACTCTATAGCGTTTGTCAAGTTGACACACACAACCATCCAGTACAGGTGGCAAGGTAATGAACAGAGGACTGGCACAAGAACACACACACAGTGAGGCTGGAACTTGGTTCTTCTCCTGCTGGTTTGTCTCTTCCTCAGTATGACATTAATGCCTTCTTAGTAGGTCTAACTAGAGAGAACACAGGGACATGTTAAAACATCTCGGTTAAAGAATTGATAGTCCATAGGGTTCCTATAATAGCTTTAGTTGATATGTTCTCTAGATGTGTTTTCACATGTCGTTTTATTTTTTAATTATATATACACATATTTTGCGGTGTATGTATGAATGTACCTGTGGAGTTTAGAAGAGTATGTCTAACTTCCGTCTTGCTGTGGTCATGATGATTGGGAGCTGCCTGATCTGGGTACTAGGAATAAAACTTCAAACCTCTGAAAGGGCAGCAAACTCTTAACATTTGATCCATCTCTCTAGTCTCCAAAATTACTTTGAAACATAAGATTAATAATTTCCTATAGGATATCCCCTCCCTGCTGTGTTTTCTTCCTACTCTTAGTCCCTTCCTTTCTACTGCTAATACCTGTTTCAGTTCTTCATGGTGTATCACATGAAGAGTGGTGGATCAGGATTCTCTAGAGGAGCAGGACCATCAGAATGACTGTATACCACAAAAGATGATTTATGACATTGGCTTACATGGTAAGTCCAACAATGACTGGCTGTGTGCTGGAGAGGCTGAAAGTTCAGAAGACCTGCTTAGTCTGTGATGATAGTGGGTGTTCCAGCCATGTCAAGCTGGTACTGAAGGCCTGGAAAATCCTCAGAGAACAGCTAGTTTTCAGTCTGTGCATTTGTAGGGAAGTAGTGACAGATGTCAACAACAGCTACATCCACCCCGGGACAGTCACAATCATCACCAGGAGGCAAGGCAGGAAGGAAAGCAGCTCTGCTTTTACCTTGAACATTTTTGTATACAGGCGGCCACTAGAAGGTGCTGCTCACTATGAGGGAGGCTCTTGCTCCTCCTATGCTTCCTGAAATGTTCCTGTGTTTTAGTTGATCATTGAGTCTTTCAAATTGAAAATCAAGACTCACCATTTCAGATACCAGAAGTTATGGAACTAGATTATTTTCATTTCCAAATTCTCCTTAATGCAAATGAGCTGAATGTACTACTTTAGTGATCACCAGGAGAATGAGAGCAGTGGCCATGTGTGGTACGGCTGTGCATTTTTTCAAGCGTTAAAGTTAACACACATTTTGGTTATATTAGTTATTTCTTCCTTTAGTGTGTTTGTCTAACTCACGAAGAATATGTCAAAACACTTCAAAATTTAAATTCAGCTCACATAAAGGTAAAAAGCAAATGTCTGTCCCACAAACAGAGATGGGAAGGACGTAGACAAAAGTTATGACTAAAAAAAGTTTTTTCATGTTGTTGAAACAAAATTCACAGAATTTACAAAATCATGACAGTGTATAAATTATTGAAGAGATTGTTATGGACTGGATTATTCTGCCTCTCAATATATTGAAGTCCTTACTCTTAGATTTTGAATGGGGTTGTTTTTGACAGGTTTTTGAAAGGTGTAATTATGTCTGGACTCACTAGAGTGGTTTCTAAGCACAGCCATTTTTCTTGGGAGATGAGGGCACAGACGTGCAGAAATTATACCATAGGAAGGTACAGGGACGACAAATAATGGCCAGAAAAGAGGAAAGTAGAATAATAAGAAATAGGAAATAGCAATAGAAAACAAGGAAAAGAGAAATAGGAAAGCACATGTCTAATGACAATTTGATTCCTGATTTTTTTTCCAACATAACTTAGAAAAATGAATTCATGTTGTTTCACCAACGAGTAGAACCATTATGGCAGCCCTATAGAGGAGTGCAGATGTTTTCTTTAAAAATAGTAGGAGTATATAAATGAAGAAACTAAATGTGTTAAGACTTGTTGATTGAATACTGAATATATTTTAAAGACAGCAAATAACACAAGTATGTTTAGTAGGAGAATAAACAGATACATTATGATCACATATAGGAAAGCAAGCACAGTATGGAAAACAAGCCTAGGAGTTCTATGAAAATATAATCTCAATTACCACAAAATCAATAATTAACCAGCCCAAAGTTATTTTCCCTTATTTGCATAGGTAAGATTTTTCTTTAATGCACAAGATTTCACAGCTCATTTCAAAATTTAGTTAAGGAGATTTTTTATTAGTTATTTGATCTTCTAGTGTGTGTCTGTCTCAGTCTTGAAGAATGTGGCAAATCACTTTTATGCATTTTAATCATCATAATTTTCAAGCATTTTCCTCTGATACTTGCATAATCTTTATGTAGATCAAGCTTAATTTATTTGCCTTTTAGCTTTAAGATGTGATATTTCTTGTAAGAAAGTTAAATATAGCCTGAGAAAATCCAGAAGCCTGTGTCTGCATTGATGTGCTTTTAGCACCAAAGCTGATGCTGGAGTTCTTATCACAAACACAAAGCTCTTAGTCACCCATCTATTTCCCCAAGGCTCAGTCACAGACCACCAGTTCTGTGTTTAACAAATTCCTCCCTGTACAGAGCAGTAGTAACAGAAAGAGCATGGTACTGCCACAGACAGAATCATAAATGCACACATTGTGTGTGTGTGTGTGTGTGTGTGTGTGTGTGTGTGTAGAGAGAGAGAGAGAGTATAACAGAGGACATGGATATTTGTTCACATAGCAACAGTCACCTGATGGTTCCCACGATTGCAAAAATTATAAAGTGAAGAAAGACCAAATCGCCGGGCGGTGGTGGCGCACGCCTTTAATCCCAGCACTCGGGAGGCAGAGACAGGCGGATCTCTGTGAGTTCGAGGCCAGGCTGGTCTACAAGAGCTAGTTCCAGGACAGGAACCGAAAAGCTACGGAGAAACCCTGTCTCGAAAAATAATTAAAAAAAAAAAAAAGAAAGAAAGACCAAATCAACAGACTTTACAGGAAAAGGTGTATATAACATGCAAAAGAATTATGCCAGGTTTCCAGTTCTTTTATATAATGCTTGAAATAAAATTTGTAGACACATAAGCCCGATTTGTCATTTTCTGAAAATTTCCATAATTATTATTAAATATTTAACCTCTAGGCCTAAATTCTTAACCTTCCTAACCTTCCTAAGGCTTCAGCTGCCCTTCATGTTGTGGTGACCCCTCAAACATAAAATTATATTTTTTTGATACTTCATAACTGTAATTTTGCTACTTATGAATCATAATGTAAATATTTCTGGAAACAGACAATTAACAGGGCCTTGGAACCCACAGGTCGAAAACCACTGTTCTAGACTAATACATATGATATTAAAATAATTTTAAATAATGGTAACTCAAACATAAATAGTTACTCTTGATGGGTCTAAACAATGTGCAAATAACAAAGGGAAATGTTGTATCATCCAGGCTACTGATGTTGAAGGAGCTAGGTATTTAAGAAGTGAGCCACCAAGGAAGTTATCAGAACTGAGTTTATTATGCCCCTACCCTACCTTAGGCCAATAAAGGTAGGTTCCATATTTCATATGACTTTCAAGCTGGGTTTATGACCATCAATATATAATTAACACACCTAAATCAGACAAAATAACATAATTGTTCAAAAAGGGAAAAAACGAAACAGGACAGAAAGCACAACGAGATTGCAAAACTGCTGTATAAGTACAGCGCGCTAATCGATTGCGCCAGGGGAGGACCTTGAACTTCCCACAGGGCAGGGAACCCTGACTGCTCTTAGGACTGGAGAGGAAGGGAGAAGGAGAGTGGGGAGAGGAGGAGGTGGAAATTTTTAATAAATAAAAAAAAAAGGTTGCAAACTTGTATAATTACTGGAGAAAAAGAACTTTTTCATAAATTCTAAGAGCGAATATATATGAATTGTGCAGATTTATATTTTATTGTATTTCATTTATATTAATTAATATTTATATTTTCAGGGAATATCTTTACTCGTCTACTGCCTTAAGGACTTGTATTATCTGTTTTCTTATTATCTTTAATAATTTTGTCTCTGAATTTTTTTTGTTTACATGGGTAACAACCAGACATAAAATAGATTAATGAACCAAAATGTGTGATCAATTAGTCGATATGAGCTTAATGAAGATGTGGCAAAGAATGTTATTACCAGATACAGATAGTCTCAAGGTAACACAGGAACTTAGAAGACCCTTACACTATTAGCAAGCCTTTTATTTTTAATGTATATTTACAACATGAAAATATTATTAATTTTCTTAATTTGTTCATTATTTTCTCCTAAATCACAACAATATACAATGAATAAAAATGTAAATATAATAATTACAATAATTCTGAGTACAACTTAAGTCTATGTACATATTATTTTTATTATTGATTGAATGATTGACATGCATGTGTGTATTATATTGCTGTGTGTTCATAGTATGACCTGAGCTTGCCTGTGCACGTATGTATAAACGTCAATGGTAAACATCGTCTTTCTTTATTCCTCTCCTTTTTTGTAACAGGGTCTCTCACTAAACCTGTTTTCATTCTATCAGCTGCACTAGCTGATCACCTTTCTCCGATCTCACACTGAGGTTACAAACCTGGGCTGCCCAGGTTTATTTGCCATCTGAGGATTGGAACTCAAGTCTTCACACTTATATAACAAATATTTTGTTCTCTAAGCCATCTCCCTAGTTCATAAATTATTGAAAAGACTTAATGATTTCTCCAAGTCACCTTGAAGACTTTGCTTATTGAGTTACCATTACTTGCTGACAGATCAAATTGTTTAGCATATTATAACCAATTGTTGAGTAAAATAATTTAACCAATTATTGACTAAAATAGAATTACATTCTATTTTAGCTACGTGCTATTATATGACTCAGCATGTCATATGGTGGATGTAAGCATCAAACATTAATCGTGAAGAATAATGAACAGACAATACAATGAAGAAGAATTCCAGTTTCTTTTGATTTGTCATTGAAATGTAAAAAATACATTTTCTAAAATGAATTATCTTTGAGATTTCCTTCTCACCTATTCTAGTTGGATGAGGAAAGTCTGTATACAGATGGGATAAAGAACATAATAATCATCAGTGTAATTTTGTCATTATTTTGTTTATTTATATTTACATTTAAATAAAACATAGTATTGTTTTAATTGGTAAAAATCACACTGTGGTTCTCCACTATTTTAATATTAAAATTCTAAAGAACTCAAGAAGGTGTTCTACCTGAGAAGAAAATGATTGCATAATAAAGATATTCTAAGGTAAGAAGCACTGAGTCTTTCCTGGGTACTGTTTTGTTTTCCTTGCTTAGCATGCCAGTTTTCTGATGTGCGATTTCTCTCTGTAGCTGTGAATATCATTAATAAAGGAACTTCTTTGGGCCTATAGCAAGCTATAGGGAAACAGAGCTAGGCAGGGAAAACTAAACAGAATGCTGGGTTAAAAAAGGCAGAGTCAGGGAGAAGTCATGGAGGCGCCACCAGAGACAGACATGCTGAAACTTTGCTGGTAGGCCACGACCTCATGGTGATGCACAGATTACTGGAGATGGGCTAAATTAAAATGTAAGAGTTAGCCAATAAGAAACTAGAGCTAATGGGCTAAGCATTGATTTAAATAATATAGATTCTGTGTGATTATTTCAGGGCTAAATGTCTGGGAACTAGCAAGTGGCCTCCTTACTACAGTTTTCCTTGGGACTCATGGCTGATCTGTGTTTTTGTGGAAACTCTCTCCATAATGTGTTTACTATAGACATTGAGACTGAGGAAGTTTATAAAGAGAAGCACAGATTTTTGTTTCCTGCTCAGAATTTTTGACATTATAAAATTAGTACTATTTCTTGATGACTTTCTATTTTCTATGGAAATAGAATTATGTTTCACCTCTGGGATGTAACTATCTGTTATATTTATAGAAAATATTTGCTTGTTTCAAACTGATTAAGCAACTCTCTTTTCTTCACTTCATATTATAACACATTATAATGCCAGGAGATCACAAATAATATGCTAATGACTGACAGTGGCTTATCTGAATGAAAAACTAAAAGAGCACAGAGCATATTAACACATTCTTTTCTTAATGCCAAAACAGCTGGATGTGGCATTATAAGTTAAGGTGCTTTGCCAAATTTGTATTTAATAATTATAGGACAGGCTCCAAAAGTTACAGAGAAACCCTGTCTTGAAAAAACAAAAAAAAATATTTTTGAAATTCAGTGGCAAATCTTTGCAAAGCTCATAGTGTAAGCTCTACTTTTTGGTTTTGTGTGGAACTGATTCTTCACACATGTCATACAAGTACTCCTCAATAAGCAGTAGCCCAGCCCTGTTTTACTTTGTATTTTGAGGTGGTCTCATAAATTGTCCAGATGGAGCTTGAACTTGCTGTCCTCCTTCTTCTCCTTCCAAGGGAATACATGATAGACTTGAACCACCATGTTTGCCCTCAGAGCTATCTGGATAATTTTTCATCCTTGTGAGGCTGAAGAAGTGAGACTGGGAGTGGGGAGTTCAATTATCTCTGACTCAAACAACAGTTTTAAAGGGTGTGTGGAGGAAAAAAAATGAGTTCCTTTGAAAATCTGTTCGTAGAAAGTAAATATCTAAGAACAGATGTTGCTGAGGGAAATGGAGATGACAGGTTGCAAACAGCACAATGTCCTTGAATCTAGCAGTACTGTAGCCTTGAAGCTAAGCTGACCCATATAGAATTTAACCTTTCCACACTTTCTATAAATTATGGGAAAATGCACTTTGTGTTATTGACCTGAAGCTCTCCTGTCACCACAGTTCTTCAATATCTGGAGGGGACACGGTTAATGATACTTCCCATGTGTGTTTATACTGTACATGATAGCCTTCATTGGGTTTGGCCCTTTTCCAATGATAACTGTTGACCACAGAAAGTTGATGATTTAATGAACACTTATTATAAAGATGGAAAATATTATCATCAGAGGATTTTAAAATCCTACAAAGGTAAGAAAAAAATAGAGAACAGAGTCACCTAGAGAACAGAATTTAGGATGAATCTGATTTTAATTACTTTAAAAACATACAATCTGAAGACAATAGGCTGACAGAAGAGAAAGAGAGGTAGAAAAGAAGTCATGGTCTGATCACGGTGTCACTGTTTCATGGAAAGCTTAGGTAACTGAGACCTCTTTCCACCTCAGTTTCCTTTCTGTCCATTTAGAGTACAAAATGACATGCCCTGTGGCCACTGTCACTGCCAACTCACAAGCCAGTGCAAATATTCCTCAAAGTGCATTTTGTCTATTGGCTGAAGATAGTGGTGGATGTTACTATAAGATGTATTTCCACATAAATGAACTGAAATTGGTTCATACCTGTGGAGGGAGTGAAGAGACCAAATTATATGCTAAAGTAAAGAGAAAAGATTTTATGCACATTTTGTGTGTGTGTGAAAGATGGATGGATAGCAGGACAGAGACAGACAGACAGCTATAGAGGTGATGAGAGATAGATGATAATAGATAGATTAGATAGATAGATAGATAGATAGATAGATAGATAGATAGATAGATAGATAGATAGATAGATAGATGATAGATAGATAGGCAAAATAACCTCAAAGTACCTACACAATTTGTGATTCTTTGCCACATGCAAATTAAAAACAAGTACCTTATTTAAGACAGCATTATCATTGGGGGAAATAAATTTCAAGACATTACCCTGCTTTTAAAATGTCTGCTTTTCATAGTTGTTATTTGATATTATACAGCATTTGTCATACAGCAACATTAGGAGTTTTAGCAGGAAGCTGGTCTCGTCGGGGCTGACATAAACACTCCCTCCACTTTTAACTTGTATCTGCTTTGGATTCCATTGAATTTTTCAGCGCTGTCACTGAAGGTCTCAGTTCTCCTTGAACCCTGTGCCCACAGGAAGCGAATTTATGAGCATACACATTTCCTTGGCTCACACAGATGCTCTGCTATCCCATGGCGTTTTATCTGTAGAATGCATGTTAGACAAAATACGTCAGAATGTCAATATAAGGACAATAGAAAAATATCAGCCATTGCCACCTCAAGTGCTACACTGTTCATGTGTTCATGAAGTGTGCTCTGCAAACAGTTTAAGCAGGTAAGTTATTTATTGTAGAATTAACATCCCAGGATAGTAGAAAAAAATGGCTGGGGATTAAAATGTCTAAAAATGCTTTTTGACGTAGCAATAAGGATAAGCTTGAGGAAACATGGGACAGAAGAACATTAACTATTTATATTATAACACCTTCACAGTATCTTTTCTCAAGCTGATTTCACTTTCTATACATCAGAGAATTATAATTGAATTAAATCTGGAAACTGCTGCTAGATCAGATTTTCCATTGTTGTAGCAATGGAAATGTGATTGTAATAGTCTCACCTGCTCTGCTTTTATTTCTTCATGCTTTTATCTATGGAACAGACACAGAGTTAGAATATTGCAATTGTAATGTGGAAAAAGCGGCACATGAGAGAAAGATACCATGTGACAGAGCTCATGTGTAGGGGGTTTTATTGGGGGAAAGGGAAAGACAGCATTATCATTGGGGGAAATAAATTCAAGACATTACCCTGCTTTTAAAATGTCTGCTTTTCATAGTTGTTATGAAAAGGAGGAAAAGGGGGAGACAAGCCTCTAGGGACAGGAGTGGCAGAATAGAAGAGAGACAGACAGAGTCAGAGAGATAGAGAGGGAGTTAGAAGGTTGGCAGGGTGTTTTTTTTTTTTTTTTTTACAAGGGAACGTAGTGAAGGTGCTCAGGTGGTACTCTTAGTGGCTTCAGTTGAGGTCAGGCCAGTACAGATGCCTGAATACTAACAATCCCATGTTTCATGATCTGCCTCAGATGCCTGTGTGACAAAGCCATCCAAACATAGATGACTTATTTTCCAGTGATTACAGACAACTTTATTTTCTGTCATCTCTGTATTGCATCAAACCAGGGATTCTGGGGATCACTTTTCATGTAACATATCCAAAATTCAGCCTTAGTATGCAGATAGCAGCTACTCCACTAGATTTGTCAGAATTTTAGCCTCAGCCCACACAGACCTACCACAGCTGTTTGTTTCAGAACATTCCCTCTGTAACTTTTCAAATAGTTATTTCAGGTCTTTTTGTTTAAGCATATTGAAAATACCCAATATATTACTACCTCCCCAAATTGTCTTACTGTTTAGTTCTATTAAAAAGAAACTATCTAACTTCTACTTTTCTTACTATTGACCACATATTGTGAGGCATTTTCACTGAGTTGTTGGAAATAGACATTGATTCATTCCAAAAAGGAAATTGACAGTAGACCAAATAGGGATTCTGCTGTCCCACTTGGAAGAACAATGAGCTGTTTTAAAGTTACTTAGAAGAATTTGGGTAACAGGTTGCTTATAGGTACAGAAATGACTCAAATGCAGTCTTAGTAATGATATCATCTTTGTATTTAACTTACCATTGTTTTTAGAACAATCTGCTCATAACTTCCAGGAGTTCAATCTTAAAGGACATTAACGAGATTGTACTCTAGTAATCCTCTTCTCTCAGAGCCTTGTGATCTGAGCTTAGTGTATAAGAAAATAGGCACCATTCATCAACGAATCAACTAGAGCACCGAATTAGAGTAAGAATGGACAATGTTAAAAGGGACCACTGTTCTGATGCATAGCCAGGTATCATCTCTTAATGTCTCTGGAGCAGGCAAGATTCCCCTGAAGAACCAGATACACAGACCTATGTGGATTGACTCTGACTTCACAAGCAATAGTGTGTGTGTCTCTCTCTCTTTTTTTTTAATCTGAAACCAGATGAACCTTAAAAATCCTAGAACCAAGTTTACATAACCAGTAACTATCTATAACTACATAGTAGTTGTCTAAAAGATCTTAACTATTTACTGCTTCCTTTCAGGAACAGAGATAGGATTTCAGTCCCCTTCCTCTGACCAGCATTTGGGGTTCTGTAGTTTTAGTCCTTGACATTAGAAGTTGCTGTTTTTGTGGGCTCTGGCCCAATGTCAGCTATGCCTGCTAATGTCTAATTACCTACTCAACAATCAACTGTGAATAACTCCCCTTTGACCCAGAAAACTAGTCTTTTGAGGAGTTCATCTGTGTGCCTTTGTAAAAGGATCATCTGACCTAGGCCAACTGACTGTTTCCATGCCTTCACAGGGGGGGCAGGGAGGGTCACATCAGCCTCTAGACATTCCTAATCCATACTTCCTGTTGTATGCAATTCCGTCTGAGTTACATGTGATCTCAAAAGAAGAGCTATTTATGTAGACTGGAAACACTAGGAGAGGGGCTGATCTATATGACTTTAAAGAAACATTCTTCCCTGATGGGCAAAGTCTTCTCAGGACCTGCCTGCTGTGGGCAGTGGCACCCAGACTTTTGTATAGAAATCTGTAATGAAACCCGATAAACTCATTGACATCCAAAGTGAATTTTTGAAGAATTGTGCCTCAGTTTGTCATTGACACTTTAGGGAAAGGGGTAGATATTTCTTATGTCTTCCCAGTGGAAGAAATTTTAGCAACATGCTCCAAATTTCTGAGTGCACTTATATAGGCCAACAAACAGCTTAATCTTTGTTCTCTTGGCAAGTATCCTGATAGTATAAAAAGGCAAGTGTAAAATAGTTTTTGTCTTTAGCTGTGAATGTTGTTATATCTGAAAATCCTTGGGTTATTGTTCTTAAATCTCATTATTAGTGATGGCGACACCTACATTTTTCAATCTCTTTTTTCCTCATGTTTTATTGAAATATTGGTGGGTATGACATGTATTCTTTTCTAAGAAAGCTCTGTACTCATTTTTACCCAAGTTAAGGAGATGTTTGCTCATAAATGCAAATCATAATTCATGTGTAATTCTTTATGTTTTATTATTAATTCCATCCAAGGTATTCCCATATTACAACTATCTCTGTGAAAATATATTCTTGAGCTGTCAATTAATATTTATAATGTGGCTATAATGGTCTATGTATTCTCTTATTGTAAGGCATTTTATGTGCTTTAACTACTTTAAATAACTTTTTAACATATACCTTAATTCAAAGTGTTTTAGTTTAAACTGACTAGTTCATGTTGGATATAAATTGCCAGAGCAAGAGAGTGAGGCATTTTCAGGTTTTAGATTATCAGATTGTTATTCAGAAGCCTTCATGTTTTGCCTTGGGTGGAGTATGCATTTCAACTGCTTCTTTTTCACAGATAACGTGTGGGTGGAAGAAGGTAAGCCCATGCTATGAGCTTCCAACTTAGATTCTATTTTTCTGATTGTGTTTTAAATTTTAATGGTGTTGAATATGCTCCACGTAAGAAATCAATTATATATTTCTTTACTAATGAATTCTTGTAAAATTATTATTTCAATGTATGTTTATTTAGTGTTAACCTGTTATTTTTTTAAAATCTTGTGGACAGATCAAAAAAATAAATTTAACAATTTAAATTCTTGGGACTTCTCGATGTACATAATGAGATATTCATATTTTTCTTTTTTGTTTCTGATTCATATCACATTTTGTTTCATATAGGTAAGAGATTATGTGTCTATAAAATGTACCTGTGGAATCATTGTCTGAAATTATTACTTCTATTTTTGACTATTATGTAATTGCGTCATTGCCTCTCCTTCTCATGTCTCCAAGCTTTCCATATGAACCTCTTTGCTATCCTTCAAATTGATGACCTTTTTGTCATTAACTTTTTTATATGCATATAAATATACACAAAAATAAATATATATATAAATATTTTCCAAGATACAATCTATGCTGCTTGTATAAGGTTACTTGTTTTTTTGCAAAACTGATCATTTTGTATTGCCTAACAAATTCATGAGCTCTTCCCTGGGGAATGATATTTATCTCATTCTGATAATTTCTTGGTTGCCTATAGATCTTTAGTAGGGTTGAGCTTTGTGGTATTTTGGATGGGTTTTTTTATCTCCCTCAATAAAACATGTTGCAACAAAAACAATGTATCTGACTCAACTTTATGACAAATAAACTTAAGGCTGTTAAATTATGTATTTTCTTAGTCTATCAGTGTAATGTCCTAAAATTAATATTCTATTCTGTATTAGTAAACTTTGCTACTTTGTGTGCAAAGAAACCAAATTACAAAGAGAAAGATTTTATTTTTGCTTCCATTTCAATAGTTTCCAAACAAGCGAGATCATGTAAACCCATTGATTTGGAACTTCAACAAGAATTTCACATCATGGTGGGTACATAACAGACATAATCATTTATATCATGAGCCAGGAAACTGAGAGACTATGAGATTCAGGACCCACAGTCTCCTCTGCTGATACAACTCTCACAGTCTTGATAGCTGCCACAATGTCAGTCACATCTTCTGAAGACTTCACCATGAGTAACATATACCATGAAGATTAAGACATGAAACATGGAGCTTAAGCAACACTCATCACAGCAGTAGTATTTTTTCCTTGCTCCCATTTGTTCATGTCTTCCTCATAATGCAAAGTATTTAATCCTATCTGTAAATCAACTTTTCAATATTAAAATAATAATATCTAAGACTCAAGACGTGTTAAACCCTGAGCTCCTATATAATAAAGATATAAAAACACATACTTCTGAGCTACAGCATTAAGAAAGTCATAAAGGAACAAGAATATTCAAAAGAGGTGAATTGAGGCATAGCATAATGAAAATAATACTAAAACATACTTAAAAGACTGGAGTATGGCTAGGCAAATATTGTATCCCTAAGTCTCATTTCTAGTACACTAGGCCTGCTGAGGAAAACTCTAGACTCTCACCAGCTTGTGCAACTCCACCTCCACAGATTTGCTCACTGCAATACACATGCCTTAGACCCTTGGTATGGCTCTGGATGGTGGTCACTGTCTCAGTGAATGAGCATTCCTTTTTCAGCCTATGCTATCTTCAGAGTGTCTCCCCATGACTTTGCTCATACAATTTTATCATACATTGTTCCATAAGGGATTCCTCATGGAAACTCCAACTTCTCAACACACTGTTTTGACTCTTGACTTTCCTGAAATTTAGATGTCATCTTACATAATTTGTACTATGCAAAACTTGTATCACAGAGAAACACCAAGGTCACTGTTCGTACAGATTATTTTGAGGCCTGTAAAATCACACTATAGCTATGGATCGCTCTGTAACCTGAAGATGGAGAAATGAATCCAAGGCAATGTTGGTACACAGGGAACTTCAGAGCTCTTTTCAGAAAAGACTTTATGCTAGAAAGGCTTAGAGACAAATTTTCTCTCTTTAGAAACATTTTAGATTTCTTTTTTTAATTGATTTTTATTGGGCTCTACATTTTTCTCTGCTTCCCTCCCTGCCTCTTCCCTGCCCTTCAACCTTCCCCCAAGGTCCCTAATGCTTCCATTTTGCTCAGGAGATCTTGTCTTTTTCTACTTCCCATGTATATTAGATCTATGTATATCTCTCTTAGTGTCCTCATTGTTGTCTAAGTTCTCTGAGATTTTGTTTTGTAGGCTGTTTTTTTTTTTTCTTTATGTTTAAAAACTACTTATGAGTGAGGACATGTGATAATTGTCTTTCTGTGTCTGGGTTACCTCACTCAAAATAATGTTTTCTAGCTGCATCCATTTTTTCTACAAAGTCAAGATGTCGTTATTTTTTCTGCTGTGTAGTACTCCCTTGTGTAAATATACCACATTTTACGTATCTATTCTTCAGTTGAGAGGCATTTATGTTGTTTCCAGGTTTTGTCTATGACAAATAATGCTGTTATGAACATAGTTGAGCACATGTCCTTGTGGCACAATAGAGTATCCTTTGGTTATGTACCCAAAAGTAGTATCACTAGGTCTTGAGGAAGGTTGTTTCCTAATTTTCTGAGAAATCACCACACTGCCATCCAAAGGGGCTGTACTAGCTTGCATTCCCACCAGCAATGCAGAAGTATTCCCTTTAAGCCACAACCTCTCCAGCATAGGTTTTCATTAGTGTTCTTGATCTTGGCCATTCTTACAGGTATAAGATGGAATCTCAGAGTTGTTTTGATTTGCATTTCTCTGATGTCTAAGGATGTTGAACATTTCCTTAATGCCTTTCAGCAATTTTAGATTTCTTTGTTGAAAGTTCTCTGTTTAGGTCTGTACTCCAATATTTTTATTGGATTATTTGTTCTTTTGATGACCAATTTCTTGAGTTTCTTGTATATTTTGGAGATCAGACCTCTGTCTGATGTGAGGTTAGTGAAGATCCTTTCCCATTCTGTAGGCTGCCATTTTCTATTGTTGACCATGTCTTTTGCTTTACAGAAGCTTTTTAGTTTCAGGAGGTCCCATTTATTAATTGTTTCTCCCAGTGTCTGTGCTGCTGGGGTTATATGTCATGTAGTTACTAGTGTATAAAACCAAGTTCACAAAACATTTTATAATTTGTTGTCTCCAAAAATATAGTATCACATATGGTTTATATATTGTTACATAAGTATACATGCAACTACTCTTTACAAATTTTCAAGTTTGAAAAGAGAAATAAAAAATTTGCTTAAAAATTTTCCTCTAAAAAAACAACCACTGCTCATTAATATCTCTTAATATCAATGGACTCAATTCACCTACAAAAAGACACTAGGCTAAGAGAATGGATACAAAGCAGGATCCAGCCTTCTGCTGTATACAAGAAACATACTTCAATCAAAAGAGACAAAGAAGGACATTTCATATTAGTCACAGGAAAAATCCACCAAGAGAAAATTCCAATACTGAACATCTATGTCCCAAATACAGGGGCACCCTCGTATGTAAAATAAACACTTCTAAAGCTTAAATCATACATTAAATCCCACTCACATAGAGTGGGAGACTTCAACCCTCTACTCACACCACTGGACAGTTCAGTCAGAAAAGAAAAATTAACAGAGAAATAAGATAACTAGCAGATGTTATTATTCAAATGGACTTAACAGACATCTACAGAATAGTCCATCCAAACAGAAAAGAATATACCTTTTTCTCAGCACCTCGTGGAACCTTCTCAAAATCTGACCACATACTCGATAACAAAACAAACCCCAACAAATACAGAAAAAAAATGGAATAACCCCATGTATCTTATCAGATTACCATGGTTTAAAACTAGATGTCAACAGCAATCCTAATTCCAGAAAGTCCACAAACACATAGAAATTAAATAGTCCTCACCTGAATCACAAAGGGGTCAAGGAAGAAATAAAGGGAGAAATTAAAGACTTCCTAAAATTCAATGAAAATGACCACACAACATACCCAATTTTATGGAACACAATGAAAGCAGTATTAAGAGGAATGTTCTTAGCAATAAATGCCTACCTAAAAATCTCACACTAGTGATTAAACAGAACATTTGAAAACTTTAGAAAAAGAAGAAGCAAACTCATTTAAGAGGACTAAATGGCAGGAAATAATCAAATTGAGAGCTGAAATCAACAAAATAGAAACAAAGAAAACAATACCAGGAATCAATGAGACAAAGAGTTGGTTCTTCAGGAAAACTAACAAAATAAACAAACCTTTATCCAAACTGACCTTTTAGATTTCTGAAATACTTTCAAAACATCTCTCCCATTGCTAAGAAAATAATACTTAAAATTATTTGATATAAAAAATTTAGTTATGTGTGTATGGAGAGCTAGGCATGTGAGTACAAGTGTTCTCAGAGAACAGAGGCTTAAGATTGTCATAGAGCTGGTGTACCAAGCAGTTGAGGTGTGAACCAGCCATCATGGATGCTGCAAACTGAGCTAGAATCCTTTGTAAAAGCAATAAGAACTCTTTACTGTGAAGCATCTCTCTACCCCTTTTATATGTATTTTTCACATTTGTAGCCGTAATTTATATAATTTTTCACATTATATAAAGCATATAACCATATCCTTAGACAAACTCCTTCCAAGTCATATTGCATATTTCAAGGACTACAGGCTATGCTCTATTTTGCTTTTGATTCGCACTGTAAACAAGATGAAAGATAGCACAATCTCTCACACTCAACTGCACCCCACACACAGTTTGATGCTTTGAGATTTCCTCCAGCAAATAATTTGTTCACCAATCTTAAATTTTCAGTTAAAAAAGGACCAGCAAACAGACAATATCAAATTGCTTTTCAACATTAGGGGTAAGACCTCTATTCTAATGAAAGTTACATTTCTATGAGTAACTTCATCATTTGGGCCTTACTGTTCAATACTCATTTTTCTCAGCATTGTAGTCTCTGGAGCTTACTAGAACTGGTCAGTCAAGCTCTCCACTAACAACATTCTAGGTTTTCTCTAATCTCTTTCTCCAAACTCTTCCTTATGCCTACCAAAATCCAAATCTAAATCCCAACATATTTACATTTTTGGATAGAATTAGAATCAAAAGCCCACCCCTTACTACTACCTGTATGCATTAGCTTACATTAATATAATGAAATGTGTGTTAAAATTAATGTATGCTCAACTTGAAGATAATTTTGCAACAGGGAACGTTAGCTCTGTGGATAAAGTGCTTGTAATACAATTATGATGTCTGGATTTAGATTCATGGAACACATACATACTAGGCAAGTATGACAGCTACCAGGAAATGCAACCCTCAGGACATATAGACAGGGGATTTCTGGAGCCAACTATCCAGACTAGTTGTACTATATAAACTTCAAGTTTAATGAGAGACCATGCCTCAATAAACAAATTGAAGAACTACTGAGGAAGACACCAGTGCCAATGTTGGACCTCTATAAGCATGCAAGCACATGGGCATGTGCAGTCACAAACAAATATGACACTTCATACATGAATGCATATACACACACAGATATCACATATAAGCACATTTAAAAATTCCAGATGTTTCACATTAGCTGATTCAATACTGATTAGTGTTTCTGGCTAGGGTGACACTTTATGTCAACTACATGGTAAAGTTAACACCTTACATCATGAGCCAAGAATTCAGTTAAAAAAAAAAAAAAAAAAAAAAGAATTCAGTTGCAAGACCAAGATCCCACAATCCTTTTTGAGGACACCTATACTCTGACCTAACAACCTCCTGTAAGGATCCGCATCCTGAAAGTTTTATTGTCTGTCAATAGGGTAACCCTGGAAACAACCTTTAAAGTATGAACATGGAGGAAATATTCATCATAACCACAGTTTGTTCTTAAAAATAATCCTTATATCAGCATTTGTATATTTAAAAACTATTTTTTGTGCCAAATCACAGAAAACATAACGAGGTAACAAGTTTCCATGTTTATGCTGATAATGGTTAATGCTTAATAAGTGATTTTAATAGCTTGTGAGCAATATTTATTTGAAACCCAGAAGTATCAAATACTCCTCATATATAAATACTATGTGTATATACACATACACAGGCACCCATGAGTCAGTTATATGCATATATGTGTATCACATAGACATATTACCTATGTTTGTGCATATAAAAATGTTTGCATTTCTATGTATCACATATATTTGAGCATGCTTATCAGAGTTTTTAAGGTAAAATTAAACGTTATATCTTGTCCCAGAAATTCACAAGATTTCCTTCAAATTTCGATTTTAGTCATTCAATTGCATGCTTTGCCATTTTATATATTTGGTTGTGAGCCTAACCTCTAATGACTGAGTCATCTCTCCAGCCCACATGCTTTATCATTTTAACAAGTAGTATCAACAATCAGTGTTGTGGCATATGGCCTACATTGCCTCTTTTGAGTAATTCCAGGGTTGTTGAAGTGGAGTAGCAGAAGCTACAGTGGACACAGATTATTTGGATTTATGTTATCAGAAGAAGAGTACATGATGGCATGGCAGGCATGGCAGCAGGTATTTATACCACAGAGCTATAGAGACACCAGATTTGACTATTCACAGGAAGCAGCAAAAATCAATCAGAAGTGAAGTCATTATACAAATGATCAAATATCATCCAAATTTGATGATTCCTTCATCAAGGATCTACTCTCTAAAAGTTCTATAATCTAGCCCAGCCATGGTGGTGCACACCTTTAATCCCAGGACTCTGAAGGCAGAGGCAGGTAGATCTCTGTGAATTCAGGGCCAGACTGGTCTATAAGAGCTAGTTCCAGAACAGATTCAAAAGCTACAGAGAAATCCAGTCTTGAATACAAAATCAGAAAAACAAACAAACAAAATGTTCTATTATCTTCACACACAAATAACAACACCAGCTGGGAACATGAGCACATTGGGGGCATTCTCATTCAAAACAACTAGAAGTTATGAGTAATATTATCATGGTTGTCTTCTAAGAAGTTGACAAAAACTAACAGATTCCATGCATATTAAATCATAATCATTTTTAAAATGAGAATAATTTTATTTTAACATCTCAATCTGTCCTCATCAGTCATTTAAAAAGTATAATATTTGAATTGATTATAAAGTACAATCAGGTAAGCATAAGTGAGAAATATTTCTGTTTTTTTTTCCTTTTGGGCAATTGTCCAATATTGAATGACTGCTTTGAATTTAAGTGTATCATAGCAGATGACAAATGCAGACAGATACAATCACAATGATAAACTCACTTTCAGTGTGATACAAGCATGAATATATTTTTAGCTTTAGAATTCAATTAACTTCGAAGCCTTGAAAAAAGAAATTAAGATAAAAAGAAACTGATTCAGAGATTTAAAATAGCTTTATGGCAAGCATAGAGAATTCTAAGAGTGGCAGATGTTGTTGAATGAAAAATACACTTTAAATATGCTTTAATAAGGAGACTGCAATTTGATGAAGTATCCCTCCGAGCAGGGAAATGATATTTCCTTTCCAAACTCCAGTTAAGTTATGGTATCTATATGACATGTTTCTTGATTCTGCAACATAGGAGTTACTCACATCTGTCTCCCTTGCTATTTGACTTCTGTTGCATTTATGACCTGGACTGACAGACAATATAAACCATCATATGTATCATTTAATAGGTCTTCGTATGACTTTAACGCTCAAGCTCTGAGCCTTACAGCAAAGGCAACAGACAATGTGATGAAAACATAAACTCTATCTTCAATTTCCTGTCTGACTTCAACATCAAAGACTGCATCACACAACGTTAATATTCTCAATGTTATCTTTGGAAACAAGTCACTGAATACAAAATGTTATGAATAGAATGAATGTACATTAGATGAAATAAATAAACTAAATCCAAATAGTCCAAATATTATTGCAAAAATTGCTCATAAAAAGTCTTTATCTAGATTCAACTCCACCTAAAAGTTGAGAATTAATACAGAAAACAAGATTTTGGCAATGTACCTAAATTTTTTGAAACTATGTGGTATTATCTACACTTAAATCATTGTCTCAAAAATATGTTTTACAAAACTGGCAAAAATAGTTCTGATTAATAACTTTTAATTGATAATTTAATCAGTGACATATCATATAAAAATCAACTTTCCCTTCAATTTTCCACCAATGACAATAGGATATTTCTTAGAAATAATTTCACTAAGTCATAAATATATGTGTAGTTCTGTAGATTTTCTTTTTAGTCTTAAGATGATGTGTTTAAACAAGTAACTTCAAACTGGAAGTACTTTAAATAGGCTCTTTCTAATGTAGTAGACAAACATTTCTTGATCCAACAAAGAAATAGAGATTACAAACTAAAAGAACAATAAGCCAAACTTCATTAAAATTAAAATATTTTATTCAGCAAATAAAAGCTGATTTTTACCTATTGAAAAAATCTATAGACTGTGATATGACATTTGAAAGCTACTTATTTCATCAGTAATTTATATTAATAACATATAAATTGCTTCTTGTGAATCCTAGAAAAAATAATAAGCTTCATTTGGTCAAATGGTTACAATAAAAGAAAGGAAAATGTTTATATTTCTGACATGTGAATGAGAATTGGAAAAGATAGTGACCACAGAAACAATTTCTGACATTCTTATGTCTTTTGCCTGTAACTGAAGGAATGTATTGCTATCTGTTCTGAAAGTTAAAATTTTGGTATAGGAGTTCCTTCTGTTTGGGCATTGCTTTCATTGGTTAATGAATAAAGAAACTGCCTTGGACTAGTTGATAGGACAGAACTTAGATAGGCAGAGAAAACAGAACTGAACGCTAGGAAGAAGGAAGCCCATTCCTCTGCATTTGTGACCCAGCAGTAGACGAAGCAAGATGTGACTGCCTCACTGAAAAAGGTACTAAGCCATGTGGCTAACACAGATAAGAATAATGGGCTAATATAAGTTGTAAGAGTTAATAAGAAGTCTGAGCTAATGGGCCAATCAGTTTATAGTTAATGTAGATCTCTATGTGATTTCTTTGGGACTTAATGACTGAGAGAACTGGGCAGGACAGAAATCCAGTCAACGTAATTTATTCGGGATTTTATATATCTATAGTCAGTTACTTTCTAAATTTGGTGTCACCAATCAGGAGTACTACTTGGATACAGCTTAAGCGGGGCACTGGTTTGCCTAGGATACGCAAAACATGGGTCAAGTCCCAAAGCTGAGAGAAAAACACTAAAGAGAAAGAAGCAAGCAGGCCTCAGCCACATTCAAATAAGGCATGTATTTGAAAATTAAACTCCCTAGGTTACCACTGGTGTTGCTTCCTTCGAAAAACATGTGTATGACTTCTTAAGAACATTGTTCTATTTTTATTTTATATCAACCTTATGCAAAAGAAGTCTAATCATCTGCTGTTAGAAAATGATGTTGGGTCAAATTGTTTTCTCAGTTCCCTTATGGATGTGCACATTAAGAACTGACTTAAGCTCATACTATTTGAATAAAGTTCCAAATGAATGAAAAAACATGAACAAAAGGAAATTGCAGTGTAATGGATTTTAATAGTATTCATGTTTTAATAATAAGTGAAAAAATATATCTGTGGTTCACATATTTTAATAAAAGATAAATTTTAATGAATATTACCAAATGAAACTTTTCCATACATGTCATTTAAAATAAGTGTTCCTGATACTTTTAAAAACATTTTTCCAAATACTTTTTATATATAAGATAGTGAGAAAACTATATAGTTGGCTAGTGGTGGCACACACCTTTAGTCCCAGCACTCAGGAGACAGAAGCAGGTAGATCTCTGTGAGTTTGAGGACAGCCTGGTCTACAAGAACTAGTTCCAGTACAGTCACCAAAGCTACAGAGATACCCTCTCTTGAAACAAAAAAAAAAAAAAGACAGAGAAAAAGAAAGAAAGAAAGGCAGGAAGGAAGGAAAGAAAGAAGGAAGAAAAGCAAAAGAAAGAAAACTCAATAAATTTATATAAATGACAGCTCACCAAACTTTAGTCCTTAAGTCCAATCAGTATCTTGCTTTTTATTATCCTCACTATAAAACTCAATCTAGCCCTTATTCATAGACATTATTGACTGTAATCTTTTAAACATAGAAGGCCCTGCAGCAGAAGCAGGAGGAGCCCTGTGCTCCGTTCCCAGACCGTCCACCCCGGACTGGTACACACTCACCCTTCTGGATGGATCACCTCAGCACAGGAACAAGGACTCCTGGTAGTCCAAATACCCCCACAGACAAAAAGGCCAGATTGTTTCTTTTAAAAGTGAAAAATAAATATTAAAACAAAACTTTCTTCTGTAAATGGCAAAAAAAAACAAAACTTTCTACCAATTGAAAACAGCAGCAGTACCCCAAGTTCAATGAAAAAAGTAAAGACATTTGTTAAGCCCCTCCTTCTTACTCCTAGTTAAAATATTTGCATATTGCTTTCTATAATACTTTAAACTATTAAACATATTTTTACTAGAATCTCCCTTAATGTTCATGGACTGTTATAAGAGTATTCACTATGTTTAAAAGATTACAGACAATACCATCAACTTAGAGATGGGATTCAATGGTTTTTACACTCTCCTGTCCCTCTCTTTCTCACCCCCACACATATGTGCGTACATATATACATTCATGCATTCAGGTATAATTTATAAAATCCTCCAAAGTATTTGACAAATCATATTTTCAGCTAGTCTTAGAATCTTCTTATCTCCTAACAAACTTTGATCCTCTACTTTTATGTGTGTTTTTAAGTCCCATAATAAATAGCATTAAGAAATGGAAGCACGGGGCTCCTTTTTAAGAAGCCAATGAACTCAATGTTCTTTCTTGAGGAAAGGCATTGGGTGCAGAGATGTAAGTCCATTACAGGGGCAACTACTGATTGAAATTATAATACTGAAACTTCAAACTCAATATTGTGAAACTGAACCGAATCATGCTACTTCATCAAAAGATAAGGTGAGAGTTTCTCACTAATGAGACACAGGTTTGATCTTATTTTTGATATTTGAGCTGAAAACTATTTTTAGATCTTAATGAACTCAATTCAGTGATGTTTCTAACACTGCAAAAACTATTTGAATACCAAAATCTAAGTTAAGCAACATCTTATTTAAAAATATGATTTTTTTGCAAATATACAAATTCTGGGATTTTAGGTTTATTGTAGATAAATAAAGATATGTAAGTCACATCTAGCTGCAATATATATATGTACATATATATATGATCACAAAGATTAATTTACTTTTCTAATTTATTTTACTTTTTCTTCAGATTTATTTTTGAGTTCCTACATTGGATTTGTATTTTAGAAAATAACTTAAGAGACATAAATGGATAATATTTTATATATTTCATAAAAACCTGCAAGTTGATAAATTAGTCTGACCCAGATTTAAGTACTTTCATATGTACTAAATTGCATCTTCATATTCTGCTTAGTGTTTTGTTTAGTTTCTGGCTGATTAATAGCCCATTATTAAGATGCAAACTTTTGAACACTATGTTTAATTGCACCTGATATAAAAAATGTCCAAACTTTGCAAAATTATTAGTGAGAAAAATAAAATAAAAATGCTTACATGTGGGTTTCTTCTCAGCTATAAAATAACTAAAAATCTTAAGTGAATCTAATATGTCTGCTGTAGCATGAATAATAAAAACCCAGAGAGAGTTATTGGGTTACAACCTGAAGATTAGAAAAGCAAAAGCAGTCAAAGTATTAATGAGGTCTTTCCTCTACTAAGACTCAGACAAACAAAGAGGTTATCCTGCAATGTTCTGCACCAACCTCACGCTCCACACTCCCCTGAGCTCTTGTCCCTTTTCCTTTATATTCTTCTCTACTCTAAGCCATATCACTTCTGTCTTCACCTCCCTAGTCCTGGGATTAAAGGCATGTGTTCCCACGTGCTGGGTTCACCTTTATGTGATCTCTGTTTCTTTTTTAGAGAGATTCAATCTTTTGTAGCCCAGGGTGGCCTTGAATTCACAGGATTCCACCTGCCTCTGTCTCCTGGTTTTTGGCATTAAAGGTTTGTGCCACCACTCCCTAGCCTATATAATTGACTAGTAAGGCTGCTTTGCCCTCTGATCTTCAGGCAAGCTTTATTTATTAAAACACAAATAATATATCTCTGTATTTCCTTTTTTTCTAAAATAAAAAGAAGGCTGTAACTCATATCAGAAAAACTATATACAATAAGTACAATAACTATATCTAACATATACAGACAATAAATAAAAGAGCAATGTCTAGTCCATTTGCATTTGACAAATTCAGAGAAAATACTCTATATCTATTCTATATTGGTGAGTCCAAAGTCTTATACCTAATTTATTTTCTATAATAACTTGCTTTCTATGTTTGGTATACAAGGACAATTATAACTATAGCAATCTAGTCTTCAGTTCCCTCAGAGACTCATGAAGTAAATACTAACTGAGTAAGTAGGAAGCGCAAGCAATCAACTTCCAAAAAAAAATGTGAGGAATGACAGAAACATCTGGCTGCCCAGCCACAAAAAGTTTCTCTGCAATGTTGGAGCACCCCTCTTCAGCCTACTGGCTTAGAATATCCAACAGACTTTTCTGTGAAGCAAGGTATTCTGAAAGATTATCCATCCTTGTCTTAACAATATTTGACATTCACTTTCTTTTGTCTCCTGTTTGTCCAATTAAGACAGGATATTGTCAGATGTCAAGGCAAGGGCATTTTCTTGCCCAATGGCTTACTTTTGCCACAAAGAATGTAAACTCCATTTCGAGTTTCTTTGATGTTCATCATCTTCTTTAAAGTAAATTGGTACTGCCAAGGGCAGACATTTCTCATTGTTATAAAAATAGAACCTATGTGGGTCTCTGTCTCTATCTCCATCCATCGCCGGATGAAGATTCATATTCATCTTTTGGGGTCTGGGTTATCTCACTCAGTAAAGTGTTTTCTATTTCCATGCATTTGCATGCAAAATTCAAGATTGTTTTTTATCGCTGAGTAAAACTCTAAAGTGTTTAAGTGCCATACCATTTTTGTCCATTCTTCTATTGAGGGGCACCTAGGTTGTTTCCAGGTTCTGGCTATTACAAATAGTGCTGCTATGAACATAGTTGAACAAATGCTTTTTTAGTATGATTGGGCATCTCTTGGGTATATTCCCAAGAGTGGAATTGCTGGGTCCTGAGGTAGGTTGACTGCCAGTTTCCTGATTTCCAAATGAGGAGCAGAAGGAGGGAGAACATGAACAAGGAAGTCAGGACCACGAGGGGTGAATCCACCCACTGAGATGGTGGGACTGATCTAATGGGAGCTCACCAAGGCCAGCTGGACTGGGACTGATGGAACATGTGATCAAACCGGACTCTCTGAATGTGGCTGTCAATGAGGGCTGACTGAGAAGCCAAGGACAATGGCACCGGGTTTAGATCTACTGCATGGACTGGCTTTGTGGGAGCTGGTTTGTTTGGATGCATACCTTCCTAGACCTGGATGGAGGGGGGAGGACCTTGGACTTCCCACAGGGCAGGGAACCCTGACTGCTCTTAGGACTGGAGAGGGAGGGGGAGGAGGGAAGAGGGGAAATGGGAGGTGGGGAGGAGGTAGAAATTTTTAATAAATAAATAATAGAAAGAAAAAAGAACCTATGCTATTAAAGCATTTTAAATTCAATATTCTGTAAATCTCTGAAGTGTTTGAAGATGACCTATCTAAAACACCTTTATTTGAACTTGAAAACCTTATTATTCTAAGCATTTGGTATTAATACTTTTCAAGGACTAGAAATTTACATTGCATTGTTAAATAAGTTGTATAGATACAATAATTTGAACAGGAGTACAAATATTTGTACAGTATGTTCAAACAAAATTAATATCAAATTTGTATAAAATTCTAATATTTGTGTACAATGTTCAAAACTCCAAATCAATGTAATTTTTTAAAAAACTATTAGTTGCTTAGTTGCCTTTTCTTATTTGTTCTTTGTTTTTAGAGACAGGGTTTCTCTGTGTTGCCTTGGAGTATGTCCTGGCATTCTCTTTGTACACTAGCACCTTGAACTCACAGAGATCCACCTGCCTCTGCCTCCTGTGTGCTAGGATTAAAGGCATGCACCACCACTGCCTGGCCTATTAGTTGCTTTTTAAAAATTAGATTCAATAATCTACATTTTTATCATATCATATCTATATTCTCCCTTCTTTATTTCCAGAGTAGATTAAATAATATACCATTTATCCTTCATATCTGTATCTTTTCTTCAAAAGTAGATTCAATAATCTGCCTTTTATTCTATAATATTTATATCCCCTTTTTTCTTTTCAAAACAAGAACCTTGAATCTAATATCCTTTGTTTAGTTTTCCTCCTGTCTATAACCAATAACAACTTGTAACCAAACCCCTAAAACAATGAAAAATATATATATATATAACCCATTGAAAGATCAAAATCTGCTCACCCTACCTCTTGGGAATGTGGGCATCATGTTTTTAAATTACTTCCTGCTGTCTTGGAGTAATGATATCTTTAGGTGATCCCAGAAGGAAAAACTTCAGGTTAATTGTCATGTTTTGGGACAGATAGCTAGCTGTACAATTATTTTCCAGTCTTTGTATAATGGGAAAGTGCAGAGATTGTCTCACATATTGGCTAGAGTAATCTTTTACAATGGATCATCTTAGATAGCCACCTCAAAGTTGTTCTGAGAAGTTCGTAGTCCAAAGTCTGTAATTAGATGATGTTTTTCAGCTTATTTCTGTTGTCATAGTTCTGGAGGAATCATCATTGTTGGGACCCATCCTTCTTTTAGAGACTTCAAATAAAATACCACTATAGTCTGCTGTTTAAAATTCTCCAAACAAGTTTTTTATTTGTTGAGGCTCCTTACCCATCTTAGCCTTTCAGAGATTCTGGTGTTTATATATTTGACTCTGGAACAACCGCGTGGCTGAACACAACAACCTGTGTTAATCTCTGTTTTTCTTCAATGTGCTAATCATCTAGTCTATATTTTCCTCAAGTACTATTCAGAACATCTCTGTTCTCTTTTCATTTTTTATTGTTCATTATTATAATGTTCACAGACTTAAAAGGGTGAAACAAACACTTTATAGCTGGAAAAATATACCAACCTCTCCTTTTTGACAATTTTGCATAGTCAATTGATGCCAACAGAATATTTTCATTGATGCTTTCCAACTTCATTGTAATTACAGCGTTTCAAAATCTAATCCAGACCATGGAGGGGCGCCCATCTACAGTTGAGCACTCACAGATGCTTATTCTTAACACTTACCAGATACTAGTCTCTGCATTAATTATACGTTATTTTGTCTCCCAGAAATGTGATTATAAATTTATAATAATTATCACTGAAAAATCAATATCCCTATTCAATGTTCCATTATATTTTATTGGTAGTAAATTTAATGATCTACACACAGAAATATGTTTTTTTCTTTGAATTTTACCAGAATGTTTCATTCTTAGTCTAGTTCTAATATTGTTTTTAAAAATGAGAAAAGAACCACAAAATTCCTTCAAAAAACTCTCAGTTACATTTGAACCATAAAGAAAAAATACCCTCATAGTGTGTTAGTAAGGTGGGGATTTGTAATCACAAAGCCTTTTATGTTATTAGTAGAGTTGTAATCATTGCCTCATCTGTTTTACAGTATTTGTTAATTATGGTCCCCTTGACTATAGGAAGATTTCTTATACCAGGTGGTTAGTAGTTGGACTTACAATGTGAGAGATACAGATTATTAAGCCTGTCAGACTCATGGAGACACTAGTGTCTCCAAAAAAATAAGGGAGGAAATGTATAGTGATAAAAATGGATGATGAATGAAGTGTCCAAAGGCAGAGAACACAAAGCATCAAACTGGATTACATGAAGTGCATTCTTCCAGATGTAAATCCAGTCTGCTTTATACTAAGGTCAGGACTGTGCAATTCAGGGAAGCCTAGTAATAGCGTCCACAGTAATTTCCTCCTGCAGTGAAAAGTATAGATTAAAGAGTGGCAGTGAAACTTAGTTTTCCCAGGGAGAGTTGAGGCTCCACCCTTATCTCATTTCTGAATGCATTTAATTTAGAAATATTAAAATGTGTGATATATTCTTTCTCTGTCACTTCAAAAGCTCTCTCTCTCTCACTATATGTGTGTGTGTGTGTGTGTGTGTGTGTGTGTGTTTGTGTTAAGCTTCCTCCAGTCAGCATTATGACTCAGAAATATCTTTCTAAAAAAAAACAGAAATAATTTCTTTGAAATATAATGATGCAGGAACATAGCATTCCCAGGTCTCAATTTCACTGATCAGGGAAACCTCAGCAATGGGATTCAAATTTGATACCTGTCTCCTCTGACAAATTTAAGAAAGTTATTCTTCATTTGGGCAAAAATCAAAATAATCAAACAGGTCACTACGTAATTACCAAGTGAATTATGGATGCAGAAAAATGATGTTACTAAGCTCTGTTCCTGAGGAATTGTTACTGTTTATGTATAGAAATATGGTTCTCTGGTCTGCTTGACTATTTGTATGAGCGAGATTTCATTGTGCCTCTGAGATCTGAGTGGATTACCTGTGCAGAACATCACAATTTGGTTTGCTGCTGAGTCAAACTGAAGATTTTTTTTTATTTTTCCCTTTGTAGCTTTCCCTGAAATTTATGATATATTATAATAAAGGTTTTAAAATATTCATGTTTCTTCAACTCACTGTTTCTATACTGCCAGTTATAATATAAAATGTTAGCCTATAGAACCTCAGTTTGTATGTATATAATATAATATACACATACAAATTGAGGTAAATTGGAATTTTTTTCAATAGCCTAAATTCCCTAAAAAGGATAATGCCTCAAAGAGAGTAACCTATATAAACATTTTCTTGATTTCAAAAAGAAAATGAGTTTCAGGAGGTTAAATATGGTGAAAAATTAAACATATAAATAACTCCATGAATAATTTAGGATTTCATAGAAACAATAAAATAATTAATTTACATACTCTACTTTTCAATGACTTGCCAATAACTTAATAAAATATTTTTGAAGATTTACATAGACATTTTAATTAATTTGTAAATGATATAATTCCTGCTGAAATAAATGTCAATTTGTGCCTATGTGACTTATAGTTTCTTTCCATGCAACTTAACAGAATTATATAAAATCTGGGTTTTTTTATGAAGCTAATATGCAACCTTTGAAAAATATACAATAATAATTACTGCTTCCCAGAATACAGTGGAAATCTTTATTGTTTGAGATACTTGGTTTCTCAAGAATGATGAAATATGGTTTTCCAGAGGGATAGTATTAGGAAGGAACCACAAGGTCATACCCACCCATGACCTCATTCAACAGAAACCAGGAGGTGACATGAATCTTAAAATATGACACTCTAAATGAGCTCTCAATATCACCTATTTTAGTTTAACCAAAAATTCTTCCTCTTAGCATGTATAAATATGGTATTAAATACTGGTCTTAAACCACATTTCCTGTGGTTTGATATTTCATATTCCTCTGCATCATCTTTCAAAAATGCTGAAGTTTTAAAATTGAGTGGTGGTATATTTATAATAAGGAATAACTTTTCTCTTTGGATGGAAAAAAGTCATATAGTCAAACTATTAGTGGAATTGAGCTCAGAAAATTTTTTAACTTTATTTTATTATTACTATTATTATTATTAAAAATTTCCACCTCCTCCCCACCTCCCATTTTCCTCCTCCTCCTCCATCCCCCTTCCCTTCCCTCTCCAGTCCAAAGAGCAGTCAGGGTCCCTACCCTGTTTGAAGTCCAAGGTCTTCCCCACTCCATCCAGGTCTAGGAAGGTGAGTATCCAAACAGACTAGGCTCCCACAAAGCCAGTACATGCAGTAGGATCAAAACCCAGTGCCATTGTTTTGGCTTCTCAATCAGATCTCATCATTTCTCTTCATGTTCTTCTTTCTGAGGCTTTCGCTGTATAACAGTCCTTGTTGTTCTGGGACTAGATTTGTAGACCACGTTGGCCTCCAACTCACAGAGATCCTCTTGCTTCTGCCTCCCAAGCTCTGGAATTAAAGATGTGTACCACCACTGCCAGACCATCTTCATGTTCTTGTAGGGCCAAGAATCAATGTGGCTCTGTAAAGGGAAGGCTCTCTCACCTGACTTCATTACATCGCATGCAAAGCAGAAACATAACACCAGTACTTTCCCCATGTGCTTCGAAAGAATGCCTATAGTGTTGTTTTGAATTAATAAAAGATAAGAGAGTGGAGATAACAACTCACATGGCTAGAAACCTAAGCAAAACCTGTAATTTGATGATTCTTTGTTCAGGTACCAGTCCTAGATGATCCAGGGAGACAGGTTTTCTGTGCAGCTCTTTTTCTCTTGCTGTGCCACTATATGAAAGAAGAAAGTAATTGCAGAAGCCTGTTTTGAAAATGTGCCTTTCACAGATTTGACCTCATGTTTCTTTGTTTCCTTACTTACTTTCCTAAAGAGAATGTCACAGAGTTTATAACTTTCACATGAGGCCATGCACAGGGACTATGCTTTTCCATTTTCAGTGACCTTTTCATGGTGAATCATTAGCTTACATTGTCTGTGGCACTCCGGGAGCTCGGGAGACTTATGGTCCAGGAATTTCAGAAAGGTTACAGATGTCATTGCCACTCATGTGGTAGAGAGTTTACCATTCCTTTGAATTTGCTGCACTAAGCTTAATGTCACTAGGAGCTTGGTCAATGAGATCATTTAAACAGATTAGATTATTAAAAACACATTATTTCCTGTTAGAAGTCATTATAACATTAAAACCATTTTGAAAAAAAAAATTGTGTTCCACATTAGGGATAATTCCATTAAGCAGAGACATGCCCAGGATGCCAAAAACTTGACAAGAGCCAAATGTACTCTTAGTCAATCCAATATTTTACAATTTGTCCATCATGATTACCAGATACTAATGAGATTGTACTTTTTGTTTGATTAGTTGCATATTGTTTTGAAGACTCAACAATCAAAGAAATCTTATCCATGTATTAGCTTGCAAGGACTAAAATGGAACACAGGTGACTAATGTGAATATCACACATATATCTACCCACTTACTCCATGACACAAGTATATTGTGGATGTCAATTAAAAAAAAGAAACTTATACTAGGTTTAGTATATCTCCTCTCAAACAGGTGGTCAGAGTCACAACTAGAGACACATCAAACCATAAATATTATTGCCACTGGTCTTGATTGCCCACCCAAATCTGTTGGGAAGACCCTATTGCTGAAGATTGCACACAAATGAAAACATCAGGAAACCATAGGACATGAAAACATCAAGCTAGTACTGACTGGGAAGCTGCCTACATTCTGGTTAACTTTCATAGTACCAAAGATGTCTTTTAGGCTGCTAGGATGGAAAGTGAGTAATATTCTTACTCAGACTTGAATTCTATGAGCCACAATAATGATCAGCCTGGCACAATATTCCCATGGGTACAAGAGTGATATGAATATTCTGGGGCAACTCAGAACTTTCTGATTGAATTTAAGATTCACTCTACAAGAAGAAACTCACACTTGGTACTGTAAATCTGAACTAGAACCTGTACTGAAGAGCAAATAGGCCTTAAGGATCAACCTTCTGTTATTTTGCTACGTGGACTTAGTATCAAACTGGCTTTTGACCATGTGTCTTTGTACCCATGGATTAGTGCATCCCTCCATTAGCAAAGAAGCAAAGAAGCTGATTGACATATAAATGTGGCGGTATAGATTAATTCAGACAAATTGTGATAAGTATTTGTACAACTTTAATGTAAAAACCAGACTCACGACACCAAGGTTCCCGCAGAGCACAGGAGACAGGAAGGTGCTTGCAGCTTCTGTGCGCCCAATTTATCAGTAAACATTCGCCCGAGGCAATCCCGCCCCCAATAGGCGGGATTATCCCTACATATAAACTCACAGCTAGTCAGAGTGCAAAAAATATGTGTCTGTGAAATACTCAACCATACATAGAACTCAAACACCCCAAGTCTCAGGAAATGTGACAGACAAGGGGCACTGAGAAGAAACAATGTTTTCTGGACAGGAAAGGACTATTGTCCTCATGGCTCATATTGCTATGGCTGCCTGCAGAAGTTCAATCCAGTCGATATTCCAACAGACATGGGCAGAGGTGCATGAGCCCCTGTAATAGCGGCACTATCCACGGATGGCTGCTGGGGAGGGATACACTCCCTTTAGTGGTGTGGTCCCTGGCAGGCTGATGATGCTCCAGAGGATGGCTCCATACTTATGTGCATGCACAGCACTAACTGGACTCCACGAGTTCTAAAATATAATAAGATAGAAAAATAAAGGATGTGAAGTAGGGAGGGGTGAAAAGGGAACCAAGGGGAAACAAAAGAGGTGGAGTAGCATGGATATGATTGAAACATCATACATGAAATTCTCAAACAGTAGTTGTTTTTAAAATGAGAATCAAAACCTGTTCAATGGCTCAGGAGGTAATAGCGCTCACAATCAAGCCTGAAAAATCTTAGACCAATCCTCAAAACCTACAATGGAAAGAGTGGACTCATTCTTAAAAGCTATTATTGGTTCACACATGTGCAATGGTAAGCTCACCCACCTTCCCAGAAATATAGCATAAATGAATGAATGAATGAATGAATGAACAAATAAATGAAGGAATGAGAACTGTTGGCATGATTATCTGTACAACTAGTGTAATATGAAATATTTGAGTAAAACAACCATAAAAACCCTAATCATGTTCTAATAGTTAATATTAATTATAAATTGCAGAATTTACCCTGAAAATTCTTAGAATTCTTAAGGAACAAATATTTAGATTTTATATAACTGTAAATGTCTAAATTAATATAGTATATCAAGTTGAGCTTTCTAGAGTAAGAAGTAAATCACATTCATGTTAAGATCTAAATGCCCTCTTGGGAGCTTCTGGAAATTGCTTTTATATTTTAGTGAAGATTCACAAATTTGTAGGTTCCTGACTAATATTTACAAATATAGGTGAAAAACTACAGATGAAATTGCTATATTTTTATAAAAGGTATACAAATCACTTAAATTATAACATCAAAGAGCTCTCATCATTGTGCCCATGTGGAAATTTTATTTATGTGTCATTTTGAATGCTTAGCCCACACATCATAGAGCTATACTTGGTGATAATCTTCATTAGCAGTGCTCTGTTTGTAATTTTAAATCTCTACCCATGATGCAAATGAGAACCTGAGTCCCTTGGAGACTGCAGGGATATCTGCAGGAACCTTCCTTTTCTAAGAGCTATGTCATTGTTCATTTGTTTCATTCATTAAAAATAATCCCAGAGGTCTTCATTTTTTAAGTTGTTCAGTGCATAAAGCAGAATAGAAAATTGTTCTTTAAAAGTTTATTAGTATTGGGTTACCCATTTTATTCAAATACTAATATAGTTTTAGCAGGCCATACAAATAAATGAATGGTATTGAACATATGAATGACGAATTTTAATTATGAAACTCATATTCCTACATTAGAATTATTCATACATAAAGTTTTTAGTGCTATTTACTATATTAGAAGCTCATACATATGCACATAGAAACATGCACAAACATGGCTTATACATGTGTGTAACTATATCTCTTTATGAAACATACAGCTGTTATAAATTATTTAATCTTAGAAAGCACAGTGCTTTGGGTTTCAAGAAATATGGTTGTCACATGACTTTTTATTGGGAGATATGAACAAATATCTATTTTATGCAGGACACCAACAGCAAACCAAGGAATTGATTCTACCCAAGTCTAAATGTTCAAGCTGTATGTTTGGCAGGGGTTATTTACAGTAGTGTGGGTGGAGGGTTAGTTACTGGAACATAGGTGACTCAAAGACAACCTCATTATCAGACTGCCCAAAACTGCATAGATGCTGTGGAAACTGTGTTCTTGTGACTCCCTGAAGAGCTACAGGTAGCTATTCTGAAAATATGTTCTTAGGTCTATGACCTCAGAAGAGGCCTCACAAGACTTCAAATTTTTTCATCTTTCAGAGTCTTAAGAACCTCACCCCTAGTGTGTTTTGGTTTGGAGAATATCACTATGACAACATGACACAGCACTTTTACAAGCTATACAAAGTAAAGATGAAATCATCTATGACATAAGATATAGCAAAATACTAGAAGGTGGGAAGTGTTCATTTTCCAACAATACTGCTAGTCCTTTCCATTTCATGAATAATATATTATAGTTGAAGAGGGACAACATATATAGTGTAAGAACTCTTTACCTGAAAATCACAAGGTAAGTGACAGAGCTATAGTCTATCTTCATGACATTTGCATACAAAGCCCTCCTTTGTGCTGTCCATAACACAAAAGGAGCATTATTTTAATACATACCAGAATTACAGCATGTCTGGAAGAAAACAATAAAAGCAAATCTTTGGAAATGGATGAAATACATTCTAATTGCTGACAGCTTTTTTTTTTTAAGGAAACAGACTTTTGTCTCCAAGTTTCTCAAATTAAGTTGGATGAGTTGAGGTAATTAATCATTTTAAGATCATAAGCAAAAAACTTTTGAGGAATACTTAAAAGGACATCAGACCTTACATGATATTATAAAAACATCAATATAAAAAAGCAATTGTAAATCAATTAAACATTTTGAATGTGAATGATAAAATAAAAACTTTTAAGCGATGAGGGTTATTACTGACATAAATAGTAAGTTGTGAGAGAAGATATACACTACGATATCATTTTATTTAATTACAATCATGTGTGTATGATATCAACAAAAAATCAAGTGTGATTATCACAGTATGATGTGGAATCCCCTTGTGTGTTGCTTGCATTGGATAATGAATAAAGAAACTGCTTTGTTCTAGTTGATAGGGTAGAACTTAGGTAGGTGGGGAAGACAGAACTGAATGCTGGGAGGAAGAAAAGCAGAGAAGGAGAGAGACACCATGCAGCCACCAGAGACAGAAGTACCAAATCTTTCCCGGCAAGCCACTGCCACATGGTGGTATGCAGATTAATAGAAATGGGTTAAACTGAGATGTAACAGTTAGCCAATAAGAAGTTAGAGCTAATCGGCCAGCAGTGTTTTAATTAATACAGTTTCTATGTGATTATTTTGGGACTAAAGTAACCAGGCAACCTGGACAAACAAGTAGCCCCTCTCTCTACAAAAATTGGCACTCCAACAAGGTCAGCTATATCCACCTAAAGCCTGAGAGAGACTGAAAAGGAATTCTAGACACAAAAATAAAGAGTTTAACACAGCTTTTTGCTGTTTGTTGGCAGTGTGCTGCAGCTCCTTTAGGAGAAATTTTCCTGACTCAGCAGCCACAAGTGGCAGTTTTAAAATGCTGGTTTTCTAAGCTACTGCTGCCAGCTCTGACTCTTTCAGGCAGGAAGTCCAGGTAGAGAGCATTTGAATTGGGTTTGTGAGCAGAATGCTGCAGCTTGCTTGATGGCAATGTGTGTGCCTAGAAGTGGAGCAGTGAACTATGTTCATAGGAGCATTATTTGTAATAGACAGAACCTGGAAACAACCTAGATGCTTTTCAATAGAAGAATGGATAAGGAAAGTGTGGCACATCGACCCATTAGAATACTACTCAATGGTATAAAACAATGACATCTTGACTTTTACATGCAATGGGACGGAAATAGAAAACACTATACTGAGTGAGATAACCCAGACCCAAAAATATGAATATGGTATGTACTCACTCATTAGTGGATTCTAGCCATAAACAAAAGATGTTGTGCCTATAGTTTGCAATCCTAGAGAAGCTAAGTAATAAGGTGAACCCAAAGAAAAAATATATAGATCCTCCTGGAAATTGAAAGCAGAAGATCACAAGGCAAACATTGGAAGCATGGGGGTGGGGTGGGGAGAACGGAAGAGGGGGAGAGGGGGAAAGAGAAGGGAGAAGGGGATGGTTGGGGAGAGCTTGGGAGAGTGAGATGGTTGAGATGGAGGAAGGACAGATATGGGAGCAGGGGAGAAGACTTCTTAATTAGGAAGGTACTGTGGGGTTGGCAAGAGGCTTGATTCTAGAGGGGTTCCCATGTGTCCACAGGGATGTTCCCAGCTAGGACCCTGGGCTGTGGAGGAGAGGGTACCTGAATTAGCCTTGTCCTGTAGTCAGACTAATGACTATCTTGAATATCACCATAGAACCTTCATCTTGCGACAGATGGAGATAGAGACAGAGACCCACATTAGAGCACCGGATTGAGCTCCCAAGGTCAGTTGAAGAGCAGAAGGAGGGAGAATATGAGCAAAGAAGTCAGGACCATGAGGTGTTGGTCCACTCACTGAGACAGTGTGTCTGAGCTAATGGAAGCTCGCCAACTCTAGCTGGACTGAACTGAATGAGCATATGGTCAAACTCGACCCTCTGAATGTGGCTCAAAATTGAGGCAGACTGAGAAGCCAATGATAATGGCACTGGGATTTTTCTCTACTGCATGTGCTGGCTTTTGGGGATCCTAGTCTATTTGGATGCATACCTTCCTAAACCTTGATGGAGGGGGGAGGGTCTTGGACTTTCCATACAGTAGGGTACCCTGCCCTCTTTTAGAATTGGAAGGGGGAAGGGTGAGTGGGGGAGCAAGAGGGAAATGGGAGAAGGGGGAAGTGAAAACTTTGGATTTTTTCATTATTTATAAAGAAATAAAAAAATAAAAAATATGGGGAAAAAAGAAAACTCCAAAGAAATTAGCCAAAAGTCTTGTGGCCTCAGTTTCTTCAAAAAGATTGATTTCAGAGTATGCTTTCATGCCCCTCCAGGTGCAGCAGGTAGGAGTGAGTTTACTTCAGATTACTTATTGGAACTGTCTGTTGTTGTATGTTTTCATACCTGCCTAGAAAAGCATATTTTTGCCATGTGCAGCTTGTTTTTGTGATTTTTACACTTCATTCATGTGACTCTTCTGAACCCTCAGATTATAAATTGTTTGATGCTCTGAATAAAGTTAGCTATTGCGTGAGGCTTTAGTCTACCTCATTTGTTGACTCCATTCTCCTAATTCCCACCACCTCTAGAGTGGTAAAAAAAAGAAAGACAGGAAAATACTGCTGTTAATGGAGAAATATGCAAACATGCACAAGGCACTGGGGCTACAGATATCTGTCCTTAGTTCTTCTCAGCCTATAAAGAGTAAGGCATTTTTTTAAAAGTCTAGGCATTTTTATCCACACACTGGACAGAATTTTGCTAATGATGTAGAGGTTTATTTCCCAAGAAACTTTCTTGTTAAAAATAGCACAAGAAAAAGGAACTTTGGAAAGAAATCAAAGCAGTATTAATTTGTAATTCATCTTTAAAGACATTCTCAAGAAATTTGTCTCCAAGCAGTGCAAGCTACCTGATACTCTGTGGGAAGTGTTCAGAGCTTCCCAATTCCTTCCCAGAAGCCCTGTTGTGGGCGTGATGTCTCAGCTGTTCCCCATTGTGATGAGAAATTGAGGGTAGCATGAACTCTAATTGTTCTTAATAATAAAAACTCAGAGTCAGATATTAGGGAGTGAAAGCTGAAAAATTAGAGCAGTAAAGCAAGTCACTAGAGAGACCTGTTACCTCTACCAAATCCTTAGACTGAAGGGGTGATCCTATCCTAAGAATTCTCAGACTGCATCATCAGACTGTATCTACAAACTGCATCTGTCTCCTCTCACCATATATTCTTCTCTCTGCCCAGTTATATCATTCCTGTCTGCAACTCCCTAGTGCTGGGATTAAATTCATGTGACTCAAAAGTACTGGGATTAAAAATGTGAACCACCACTGCCTGACTGTTTCTCTTTGAGACTATATCAATCTTGTGTAGTCCAGGGTGGCCTTGAACTCAAAGAGATGCATCTGTCCATGTATCCTGAGTGCTGGGATTAAAGGTGTGTCCCACCACTGCCCAATCCCTGTTGCTAACTAGTGGTTTAGCACTTTACTCTGATCTTCATGCAAACTTAGTTTGTTAGAACACAACCAAAGCATCACTACACCAAGGCAACAAAAACCTTTTAGAAAAATTTAGACCAAGATACACATTTAATGATTTGCTTTCTTTGAATAAAATACAATGCTTAAAAGTATATTTAGCTGTCCAGCTGCTGGTCAGAGAGGCCATTGCAATCTGGCTTCCATCTGGACTCAGATCCAATGCTTCTGAGTCAGTCAATCCTAACACCTACTCTGTCTATGAGCTGTTGGATCACAAGGAAGGGAGAGCAGAGGAAGAGCACTGGGAAACAGGGCACATGCATACATTTTGCTTTTTCTTTCCTCTCCCAAACCACTGAAAACCAGTGCACATATGTCTCAACTAAACATAAAAGAATGTAAATCTACATACTCTGACAGAATGAAAGAAGATAATAACAACAGATATGTTGTACTCTCCAGAATAAAAGATCAACTAAAAGAACTTCAAAGTAAGAAGCCAACAATTGAGGATATTTTTATAACTGAACAAAGCAGACAATAGATAGTGATATTAACTTTACCGAATACAGAGTTCAAGAATGATAAACAAAAGCCATCCAAATGTTACTTCAAAGGGCAGATCAGCTCGCAAACACCTTTCCCTTCTCTAGAAGCAAGTAACTCAGCCTCATCCTGGACAAAACTAAACCTGACTTTCTGGAGTAAGCAATAAAGGTTTGTGATAACTTATCCCACTAGGCCCAGTACAAGACAACGTGAAAGCTGTAGACTCAAATACAGAACAATTGACTAAAATATGAATATGTACAATTTATATCAATAAAAGACATTAGTCATTAAAAGTTTTCATTGCATTAGGCACATAATTTTGACATAGGTATCTTTATAGTTAAGTAGATTATATCTAGATACAAATCTTTATATATGTAATTGACTAAAACTATTGAGAAAAATGTTACCAAAGATTTTTAACAACTTCTGAAGCTACAGATACACAGGAAACATCAAGACTGAGAGAAAGTTGATCTGATTTATATTGTAAAATGAGCTAAAACTTGGTTTGTATTCTTAAATTATTCCATCCTGACAATAGTAGCAACAGAACAATTAATGAAAATATTAAGTGGAATCCACTTGAAGCCATTTGCCAGAATGCAAAACAACTACTACTTTAAAGTGTTTGTAACAACCTAAACTAACCAAGATCACTATGAAGAAGAGTTGGAAAATATAGTCTGTCACAGATTAAACAGTGAATGAACAATTACAAGGGAAAGTATTTACACTAAAATATACAAGTAAACTCCTAGAATAAAAAAAGTACTCAATTAGTCTTATAGACAACAAACATCTCTGAAGTCCAGCCATGACAGGAGAATGGATGTTGAAAACTCTGATATTATCACAAAAAATTTAAAGGCTGGGTCATGGTGGCACAGGCCTATAATCCCAGCATTTGGGAGGCAGAAGCAGGCAGATCTCAATGAGTTCGAAGTCAGCCTGGTCTACAACATGAGTTCCAGGACAGCCAGAACTGTTACCCAGAGAAACACTGTCTTGAAAAACTAAAAAGAAAAAAGAAAAAATTCAGGTGTAACTCATAACACCTCATAAATTGAGTTATATTTCTGAATATGAAAATTAAAATACCCCATAATCTAAAAAATACATTTACATTGGGGTAGGCAAAATTTGATTAAATACGTTATAAAAAAACTCTGATCATTAAATCTTCGTAGACTAGGGGAGAAATGAAAAGGTCTGACAAGCTTGCACTCCCACCATTAGTGGAGAAATGTTCCCCTTAATCCACATTCTCTCCAATATACACTCTCATTAGCAATTTTGATCTTAGTTATTTTAAAGGTATACGATGATATCTCAGAGTCATTTTGATCTGCAATTCTCTGATGGCTAATGATGTTGAAAAATTCTTTAAGTGTATCTAGGTCTGTTGAAATAAGAGCGGCGGGGCTGCATCCCCAGCACGCCGGCTGCCCACATGGCTAGCTTTACCCGAAATAATTACATGGACACTGTATTCTTTTAAGCACTGCTTGGCCCATTTCTACCTAGCCTCTTCTAGGCTAACTCTTGCACCTGGACTAACCCATTTCTAATAATGTGAGTAAGCACCCCAAGGTGCACTTACCGGGAAGATTGTAGCCTACGTCCATCCTGGGTTGGAGCTTCATCGAGAGTGCCTCAGAGAGCAGAGCTATCCCGTCTGCCCGCTAGAAAGGAGCATGGCTTCTCTCTCTGAGGTGTCTGGCTCTAAGAGGAACTGCGTGAAGTCTGAGCTCACTTCCTCTTCCTGCCAGCATACTATTCTGTTTACTCCACCCACCTATGTTCTAACCAATAAAATGGGCCAAGCCAGTTTCTTTATTAGCCAATGACCTTCCTCCATCATTTCAGCTTTTTCTGTTTAAACAAAAAAAGGAAGGCTTTAACTTTAACATAGCAAAATTACATAAAACAGTTATCAAGTAAAAATTACAATAATCTTTATCATAACTAAGGAAAAGTATAACTATAACTAACTATTCTTAACTCCATCAAAGACTCCAGAAAGATACAATATTACCTAAGCAAACAAGAAAAAAAGTAACTTTCAAACTCTAGAAATGACAGAGACATCTCGCTGCCTGTACAGTCACCCAAAGTTCCTCTGTACTGTTGGGGCATCCATCTTCGGCCTACAGTTTTCAGCAGACATTCCACAACGCAGAAAATTTCAAAAGCAGTCACTATCTGCTTGTCCTGAAGAATGTCTTGCAGACTCTTTCATGAATCAGGAACCCCGAAAGATCATCTCACCTTTAGGCAAGTTCAGTAGTCCTCTCTCTGCGTGTTCTCTGTGTCCAGTTTATGCAATAGTCCAGGCAAGAGCAGTTTCTTGCCCAAACGGCTATCAAACTCCATAAGGATCCTCTTCGATGCCCATCTTCCTCTTGAAGTAGATTGGTGCTGCCAGGAGCAGAGTGTCTCATTGTCATGAAAAGTCCTAAGTTATTAAAACATATAAAATGCCATATTATCTAGCCTTTGAAAGATATGAAGAATGCCTATCAGAAATATATCCGTGCACATCTAGAAAATCTAACATGACTACAAACTTGACTATTATAGATGATTATTAACAGCCTATATACATTACATTTTTAAGTGAACTACACAATCACAATACCTTAATCAAGATCAGAGATACATATAACAAAATTGACCTTAATTCTCTATCAATAAAGCAACATCTATACTAATTCAAATTATTCATACCTATATCATATCCCCCTTTAAATGTAAAAGAACATTTATAAACCATATTTGGGAACATGGGCGTAGTTTTTTCTCTCTGAACTGCTTCCTGCTGAATGGGGGCGTCGTTAATTAGGTCTTTCATGGTATAACCTGTGTGCTAGTTTCATCTCAGTTGGCAGTTGAGCGAAGCAATTTTCTGAAGGTGTTCACAACAATCGTTCAGGAGGGCGTGGTCCATCATACCATATTGGAATAGAAGAAATGAACAGGGTCTCATCCTCTGTGAAAACAAAACAAGAAACTCCTTTCCAAAGTATCATGTCCTTAGATACAAATCTCAAAGTCAAGGCATTTTCAGAATATCTATGTTGGATTAGTTCAGCAGCATTTATAAACAAATATCTTTTAGCAGCTCTTGTTCCTTCCTCAGCATTCCAACAATTCAAACAGAACATAATAGCATACAGTATCAAGATTCTCTGTGTATTTTCCATCTTTGTGTGCTTTATTTTAACCTCTATTTCATTTATTTTTACTTTTATTTTATATTCTCTGTATCTTTGTCCTGGAATAACTCTGTAAACCAGGCTGTCCTTGAACTCTCAGAGATCTGCCTGTCTCTGCCTCCCAGGCATTGGGATTACAGACATGTGCTACCACACCTTGAAATCACAGAGGTCAATCTCCCTCTGCCTCCCAAGTGTTGGGATTAAAGGTGTGTACTAACACACACAACAACTCTCTTACTTTTTTTTAATTTAAGAACTTCATCTTTTAGTCTGCATATATTTTTAACACAGTTTAAACCATTTAGAAATTTTCTTTGTCTTTGAATCTCTCTTTACTGTATATCTCTCTTTTTCTGACCAATACTCAATCATACCACAAGGACAGTTGCTCAACCATGTTCACTGCGGTGTTGTTTATAATAGCCAGAACCAAGAAACAACCTAGATGTCCCTCAACTGAATAATAGACAAAGAAAATGTGGCATATTTACACAATGGAATATTACTCAGCTGTTAAAAACAGTGACATCAAGAAATTTGAAGGCAAATGAATGGAACTAGAAAAAATAATTCTTAATTTTGTAACCCAGACCCAGCAGATACACATGGTATGTACTAACTCATAAATGGATATTAGCTATAAAGTACATGAAAAGCAGGCTAAAGTAAACAACCTCAGAGAAGCTAGGTATCAAGGAGAACCCAAAGAGGAAGGCATGGATTACCCTGGCAAGGGGAAATAGATGAGTTCTCCTGGATAAACTAGGGGTAGAGAGGAGGGGAGGGGTGGGCAGATGGGAACATGAGGATTAGGGTTGGGTGGCTTGGGGCAGGATGGAAGGGGAGAGTAATGTCTTGATGGGGTCGCATTTGGGAGCTAGGGAGAAATCTGATGCCAGGTAAACTCCCAGGAATCCACAAGGATGACTCCAGATAAGACTCCTAGCAATGATGGAGTGGGTTCCTGAACTGTCTTTCACCTGTAATCACATTGATGACTACCCTAATTATCATCAGAGAGTTTTCATCTAGTAACTGATAGAGACCAATGCAGAGATTCACAGCCAAGTACTGGGACAAGCTTCAGGAGTCCATTCGAAGAGAGGACTTGAGCCACTGGGAGTCTAGATCATGATGGGGTAACCCACAAGGACAGCTGTCCTGAGCTAGTGGATACTCACTCACAGACAGTTTAACCGAGCTAGGGGATGCTCACAGACTCCAGATTGAGAGCTACAGAGCCTTCATAGGACTGAACTAGGCCCTCTGCATTTGGGTAAGAGTTATGTAGCTTGGTCTTATTGTGGGTCCCCAAGCAGTGGAATCAGGACCTGTCCTTGGTGCTTGAACTGGCTTTGGAAAACCTACTCCCCATGCTGGAGTGCGTCACCCAACTTTACAAGGGTAGGATCTTGGTCTTGCCTCAACTTGAAATGTCATGCTTTGTTTACTCTCTTATGAGGCCTGCCCCTTTCAGAATGGAGGAAGTGAAATGGGTAGAGTGTAGATAGGAGGTCAAGGGGATGGAGGGAAACTGGCTGGTATGTAAAATAAAAGAAAATATTAGAAAAGAAGAAATGAAAATTCTCTTAATTGAAGTACAAAATTAAAGTAGTGAAAACTGTGCCATGGATTTACCGACAGTTGTGACCCCCATTAGCAAACCTTTGTCTCTAAATGTACTTGCATTACAATTCATAACAGTAGCAAAATTACAGTTATGAGGTAGCAACAAAAAATAATTTCATGGTTGGAGGTCACTACAACATGAGTAACTGTATTAAAAAATCACAGCATTAGGAAAGTTGAGAAACACTGATGTAGCCCTAAGGGACATTTTTCAGAATTTTAAAAGACTATCTTTGTATCAAATAAATAAAACCTGACTTGTGTGTTTTTTAATTGTTGCTCAGATTTCATGAATATAATATCACTCTGGACATAGTGGACAACATGTGTCAGAATGTTTTGGGTTGATTTTGTTGTTGATGATGTAAATTAATTTCTTAGAAATTGTTTTTGCTTCTTTAGGGTGATTAGTACCAGATTTCTATTTAAAAATGTATTTTTATTTTATGTGCATGAGAATTTTGCCTATAAGAATATATGTGCACTATAGCAAGTGTGCTATATGGGATAGCAAGGAGAAGACACAATATTCCCTAGAATTGTCATTCTAGACATAGTAAGCTGTCATGTGGATCCTGGTAATGAACCTGGAATGTCAAGAGCAGCAAGCGTTTTTAGTCATTGAGCCTTCTCTCTTGTACCAGAGGAGAGGAACATCCACTCACCCCCCACACACACACACATACACAAACAAACACACACGCACATACACATTTCACTTTATAAATGTTTGTGATGATTACAAATAGGCTATCCAGCTTTTCTTTAACTGACTAAAATTTTGTTAGAGCTATAATTTGCCTAAACTGTGTTAGAAGAGTATTGTTATCCTATTAATTGTCATGATTTACATGAAAATTGCAATTTCATGGGCAAGTGTGCACAGTAGGATTTAATTCTGAGATATGTGAGAAAATTCATGAAAAAAAAATCGTTGTCATCTGGTTCTGAGAACTTATTAAGATTTCCCCTGTGGTTTAATATTTTTATTAATTTCCATAAATGCTTACAGAAATCACATCTCTTTTTGTCAAATTTCATTGTAACAGTTCAAAATAAAGCAGTTTCTTATTTTGAAAGCAATGACGGAAGCTGACAGATGGGGATGCTTTTTCAGTTTTCTCTCTGAAAAACATGAAATTGCACAAACATTAAGTGTGAGCAAGCCTGCATATTCTCTGTTTATGCCATATGTCATTCTATTCACACATTGATCAGAAAAGTAAATAAAACTGCAGTGTTGCAGGATATTTCATCACACTGTGAAAGATCCCTGTTTTACCTCACCTTCTGATTTGTTTAATAAAGAGCTGAATGATCAATAGCTAGGAAGGAGAGGATAGGCAGGACTTCCAGGCAGAAATAAGAACTCTGGGAAGAATTTTAGAGGTACTATTCATCAGTGAGACATGAAGGAAGTCATGGTTAAGGTTCTGAAGTGAGGTAACAAGTCACATGACAGAATAAAGTTTAATATAAATGGGTTAATTGGAGTGATAAAAGTGAGTTGGCAACAAGTCTAAGCTAAGACCAACTTTTCAAAATTAATAAAAAGTTTCCAAGTCATTATTCAGAAGCTGGTGGCCCAAAGAATGACCGTTATACTACACAATCTACTATCCATAAAGAATAATCAAGAACATATCAATAACGGTACACATAAGCAAGAATATAAACATCAACCTCAATTAGTTCTAACACTTGAGCACTCAATAAAAATTAGAGAGGCAGAGGAAAGTGGGTACTCCCTTCCACACAGAAAGAAAGGATGTTGCCTAAATTACATTGTAAATATGGAGAATGAGTCTGAAACATAAGTCTGATCTCATGAAACATATCAGAAAAATATGGTCTACTTATAGCTGATTAGTGCTTAATAAGAAAGTAAGGGTAGTAGTAATATAATTTACTGTGCAACCACTTTTATAGTTCAGTAGGATGAAGATACATTAAAGAAAAAATAAAACAAAAGAGACCAACTGGGCACTCAGATCACTTTTGAGTAGCAGGCTCACCATTCAAGGCTTTTCCACAGAGAATGAGGAAAGAGGAGAGTAGAGCTTGTCATCAACAACCGCAGAAATGATAACAGATATCAGGAAGGAGTGAGCAATCTAAGTCATGTGTACATGTACAGAAACCCCACATTTACACTTGCTACTCTTTTCTGTTGGCATAACATTTCTATCAGGCTGCGAATGTTGTATACTGTGTGTTAGTTCTATCATCAGGTTGTGAATGTTGTTGCATACTGTATGTTAGACAGCTCAATTATCAGGCTATGGATGTTGTGTACTCTATGTTACACAGTTCTATCATCAGGCTATAATTGTTGCATACTGTATGCTAGACAGCTATATCATCATGTTCCGAATGTTGCATATTATAATAGTTCTATTAGGCTATTGGTATTGCAGTCTGTATAGTAAACAGCTCTTTTCTAATTGGTTTTATTTTGTAGACCTATATTGAACTTTCTGCTATTTAAGATAAAATAATTCTTGCAAAGAAAATCTGAATAGGTATATGAAAAAATTTATTTTAATGCCCTTATTCACACTGAATATTTAATTCAGAACCTTGATTGTTCAAGAAAAGTCACCTACCCTGAACTAAATCTACATTTAGTTCAACAAAAATTTCAATGAAAAAAATTACCAATAAGTCATTAGAAAGCTATCTTTAAAAGAGCTAAAACACTCTTGGTGGAAAAATTAAGAGGCATAAACAGAAAGGGACTCGATGTCCATGGATTACACAAACTAATATTGTTAAATATCCATATATCTACATAATCTGCAGACTCTTCATTTTCTACCATACTATCAGTAGCATTTAAAAGAACAGCACCAACAGCACCAAAATCCATATGGAAGCACAAAGTACCTGAATAACCCCACCAATCTTGTGAAACAATACATCTCTGGCCCTGAAATAGAAAAGTATAACAGTTCACATAAAACTCAGTAGGATGAAAATAATAAGTATAGACCATGGGAACAGGATAGAGCCCTAAGATAAACATATCTACACAAGTCATAACATTTTGGTAAGGGTGTCAACAATAGTCAGTTCAGAAAATAAAAATCTATTCAGGATTATGGTGCTGGGAAAACTAGGTATCTGCTTAACAATAAAACTGGATCCTTTTTTACACAAGACCCCCAAATAAATGCAAACTTGACTAAGGATTTAAACATAAGATTTGAAGAAAAAACTCTGAGGTAAATGTCTTGTGGCAGTGTTCTGAGTAAAGTAGTATCTACTGTATTCCTACAACAGTGGAGAAATGAGCATGGCTGTAAGGGACACTTGGAAACCAACATGCAATTGTGCTCTCATGTTGCTGGGTCCTGATGGCTTCCTTGGGGAAGGGGGTAAGTAGGCATGGTGTCAATGACATAGACATCAGGAGTCAGGTGAAAGGAAAGAAGAAGACTCATTTATTTTGTAACAGGGAGAACATTATATACCTTCCCAGAACCCAGGTGTTTGATCTTTTGACATTACATGGTCTGTTCTCATTGGCTAGGCATGATCAGGACCTCTGACAACACCAGGCACACTCCAGGTTGGCTTTTTTCTCAGCATGATGGACTTTAACTTCCTACATAGCCTTTTTATTTATTGCATGGGTGCTCAATGGGAGCCAGAGTTATTTGTTCAGGCTTTGTTCCAATATCACCCTGCCAATTAATGCATAAGTGAGTATCAGGAGGGATCAAATAATCTCTTTATATTATGCCAAAATTTTTCAAAAATGGAAGATTCAAAGGACATAACCTCTGCCCTTAATAAATTGATTTATTTGGGGAGGCAATGAGAGCAAAAAAAAGGGAGTATATACATTACCCAACCTAGGTTATTCCCTCCTTGGTAGAAGCAGGCTGATTCATGAAAGGGCACACATCTCTTAATGGAACTCATATTATCATTGTGGCAGTCTGAGGAAAATCAGAAGCATACACTCACCCATGAGTTATCAGGGGAGATGTTGGCTGCCCTTGGGGCAATATAGGATCTCTCCATCTCACTAGGGGCAGGGGTGTGTTCCTTGATGGAGACACCCAGTGCTTGTAATGCAGGTTGAGCCCCTTGTCTTTAAAAGTGACAAAGCTCATATAGTAAAGGACTTCTGTCAATGCCAAATGAGGATCTTTCCTAACTTCTGGTAAGATAGTCCTTGACAACAGCTCCTTAAGATCTCTTTTAGTCCTCTTCACAATGGCTTGTCCCCATGGATTGTAGGGAATTTCAGTGGTATGGGAAATCTTTCAGGACCCCAGAAAGTTATTGAATTGTTGAGAGGCACAGGCAGGGACATTATCCATCTTAAGTGCCCAAGGTACCCCCATAACTATTATGGCTGACTTAAGGGGCTTGATAGCATTGATTGCTTTCTCCCCAGAAAGGGCAAGGGCATAAATGAAGGAGGGACAGGTATCTATTTTCACATGAATACATTTATGGGACATAGTGCATATAGCATCTATCTGCCAGGTGTTAGGCAACAAGTCCCGGGTATTAACCCTTATGCATTGAAGTTGTACAAAGGTCATAAGAGGGGTAGAAGTGGCACATGTCTGTGACAAATATTTACATTTGGAAACTGGTAGTTTTGGAAGAAGTCTATGCAAATTATTTGGAGACAGGCACAGGTGAAGTGAAGAGAGCCATGCTAAGATCTTGTTTTTTGGTAAGTTGTTTCAATAGTACCTGTGAATCCTACAACAATTTTCCTGGAATGAGATAGAGTACACCCAGAGGGACTGTATATTTTTTAAAGAAAAGGAGAAGACAAGTTTATCTGGCTTCCATTCATATGTTCTCCATGCCAGCATTTGTGCTGTAAGGCTTAGTTGGAAGCATTGATCAAACTTAGAGGTGACTTTGTACAGTTCATAATGTGCTTGATGTATCTTTTATAGGGTCCCAAATTGTAATGATGCTCCCTAAAATCCCTGGGTGTCCAGAGAATCATTGCCAACAAGGGCCCCTGAGGGTTGTGGCATTGCAGGCTAAAGGTAGCTAGAATGACCACAACTGTTTTTAGTAGATCTCTAGTCTCCTTAGAAATCCTAACCTTGATGGATGGGAAGCAGGGCCCTCCAACAATGAAAAGAGATGTCTCATCTCTCGACTGGGGATGGGCAGAAAGGAATTAAGCCAATTAAACTTGCCACATAATTGTAGTTCTGAGAATAAGTACAATTCCTTCATTTCCAATTTAAAGGAATGTGGGCAGAACTGCTTAGCATAAATGGAAAAGCCTAAAAAAAGGAAAGAGGGAGATACCATTTTAACCTTATCTGGTAGCACCATCAGATGTAATGATGTAAGATCTTCTACAGTTTTTCAGCAGTCTTTGAAGATAGACTGCATCTGGATATGCCTAAAAGAGATCATCCATGTAATGAATTAAGAGGGCATCCCTGGAAATATTCACCAAAGCCTGAAACACATATACCTGGCAGATTGTAAAACCATTCATTGATTTTGCTGATGTATGCATGTTACGTTCCCACTTTGAAGAGGCAAAACAGTCTCAATTTTTTGGCACTAGGGGAATTAAAAAAAAACAATTCTTAACATCTAGAACTAAAATATAATAAAATGGAGGAAAAGCGCTAGGGTGGAGGAAGCCTGGATGAGTGAACCTCATTTTTTTTCCATTTAATCATTAACTGTGTGAAGATGCTGCAGGAGGTGGCAATGCCCTGATCTCTTTAGTATAACAAATATGGGAGTACTATATTTATTTGTGATTGGTTCTATGGGCCCCACTTTTAGCTGTCCTGCAACTTTTGAATAGTCAGCTTGGTTTCAATTGCATGTTATTGTGCTACCCAGACATCATGATTTGAGAATTTTATCAATGGAATGGGGCTAGGAGGCTTGATTGATGAATTTTTGAGTGACGGTGGCCTAGAATTGGGGGTACTACTTGTGCATAGGATCACAATATCCCAAACTGGTCTTTTCATGGACCTGAAATTCACCAAAGAAAACTCTATCATTAGTAGTTAGGACACCACCCATATTCTCTAGGATGTCTCTGCCCCCAGAAGTTTCTTGGTACTGAAGAAATGTAGAATGGCTCCATTGTTGCCATGTAGGTCTTTCCAATGTACCAGACAGGAGGTAAGTTTCAAATCTTGTTGTCCTCCTACTCCACTAATAGGAGGCCCAGACCTAAATTAATAATGGGGGAAGCAGAGCGTCTCCATTTCTGTTAATATGGAGATGTCTACACCCATGTCCATCAATCCTCTAAAAACTTATTAATCAAGATATATGGTCAGTATTCGGAAGTGTAAAAAAAATGAGCAGTTTTCAATAGACTTTTGCATTACTAGTGCCTCCTCTTACTGGCAGGGCTGAGGAATGCCCGGCCTGGAGTTTAAAGGGGCAAGTGCTTTGGCAGACTGTGATCTTCAATCCTTTGCCGAATGAATTCCTTTACTGCATCTGTGGCATTGGGTCCTAAGTTTTGCTGGGGGACAGTCATGCCACAAATGGCCTGATTGGCCACATCTTCAGCAAGATATATCTACCTGGAGACCCTTGGATGTAGTGTTGGTGTGATACCTGTCCACAAGGAAGACATCCAGGAAAGAGGTGAAGGCAAGTGATGAGACCATGACTGGGGTCAAGATTTCTTGTGGCCAGTATCCACTTGTGAATATTCTCATTACAGACCACTGAAACTGTGTTGCAGGTAGGGACATTATGCCCTTTCCAAACCAATTGTTTTATTAACCTTTCCTTAGTGGGGCTCAGGTATACTCTCTGCTCCACTGCCTCAATGACATGTGTGAGTAAATCAGTACAAATTTCCACTAGCTGTTTAAAAAAATTGCAGAAACAAGCTGATCATGTGGGATGCATGCCTCAAGAGCTTTGAAGGCCAGGTCATCTGCTGGTAGTAGGTTTAATGGCCAATCTGTGACTGATGGATGGGATGAATAAAGTCACCTGTCCAGTGAGAATGTCAAGGGTCTCTGGAACATTATTTTGGAGGTTTGTTCATGCTTGAGCTTCTGTTTGATGATTGTAAGTCAATTTCCAGCTAAAAAAAAAAAAAGAGGTGGCCAGCATCAGCACAGCTTTGAACAGACTGTACCAATCAAAGTAAGTCTGTAGTTGCATAGCCCATTGAGTGAGGACTGGCTTAAAATGAGGTGAATCCAGGCCTTACACTTTAGTTGACTTCTGGATAAGAGAGTTCAGCTACAGGGATGGGACTTTAAAGCTTGTTAATGGCATTTTGTCCCTGGTTGACCAGGAAGGCTTCCACCAGTCTTTAAGTCTTGAGACAGGGTGGTTCTGGTGGCTGTATGTCATACCACAGTGCAAAGAAATTTCTACATTCAGGGGCAGGAGGATATTGAGGCACTTCACTCCAAGAGTACCATGGCAGAGGCATAGCCTCTCACAGTGTGCATGGAGCTGATAGGGAAGTGGCATATGTGGTCTTAATTGTGGCAGTCCTCTCCTTAGCATGCTTTGTGGGGCTTGAACTGTCATTGAATGTAATGGAGAAATCAGACATGGCAAGGGTGAAAGTAAAGGAAAGGTTGGTTACCCATTTTATAGAGGTAGATAACAAGTAGGCAACAGTCAAAAAGAAAATGACTATCAACATGGGTGGAAAATAGTCATACCTTCATGTTTTATGCTTGGTGGAGGTGCCAGGCTAACAGAAATAGAAAAATTGAGTCTTCCTAGCTGCACAGGCAGACTAACATGACAGTCAACACAAAATAAGGAGAGGATGGGAGTCCCAATGTTTACCTGCCTAAGTAACCGAGAACATACATTATTGAGAGGCCTTCCCACCAAAATACACTGTCGTGTGGGCATGGTCCAGCACCACAAGTGAGGATAGGGAGATGATTAGAACCTCTTATGGGAAAAACCCAAAAATTACAGCCACAACAACAAAAAAAGGACTCTGATCAGTCAAGCTCAAGCCTATGCTAGAAGTCCCTCTTCCTAGTGCCAGATGTTGCTGGGCCCTAATGGTTCCTGGTGGGAGGGGGTGAGTATAGGGGCTGAAGTATACAGGCCCATATTCCTACACTGTATGGCAGTCAGATTTCTGAGCAAACTACAAGACACAATTTGCACCTGCCACACAGAAGGTGGTCGCCTAGCCTTTTGATAGAGAAACAACCTGATGTCACCCTAAGCAAGTGATCAGGATATGTTAATGTTGTTCTGAAGAAGGACACTTAAAAGAAATCCCACACCAGCTCAGAAATGAGAATAACAGACGGTTATTTATTTAGGGGGAGACTCACAAATCAATACCCTCTGTTGGAACAGAGAACAGCAACCAAATCCCACAGCTGGAAAAGAGGCCGGATGCGCACTTTTCATCAGCATAAATAGTATAAGAGGCCACGCCCAAGTGGGCGAGTAACTTAAAGGCTACTGGCTGTAGCATTCCCTACAACAGTGTTCTGCTCCTTCTATTATAATTTAGGAGGTCACCTGGGGAAGAGGTGTTTTTCAGTCTATGTGACAAAATGAGCGTGGGCATATATGTGACAAAACAAGCCTAGGTATGGACATGACCTAAGTCTCTTCCCCCAGCTACCTAGGAAACAGAATGTTAATGATTTCCTCCCCCAGTTTACATTTTGATATAAAAACTATTAGGATAATAAATGTGGGTGATCTTCAGGATTTGAATGAACCCTGAGACTCCCTCCCAATTTAGTTGTGTGAATTGTGCTTCATTTATTCCCACACCTCTACTCTGGTATGAGAAATGATTTATGTCAGGACTGGTCCCCAACATATTAGTGCCCTGCAATATGAGGCTGATTGGTGAACGCTGAAAATCACAGAAGCAACCAGAAGTATGGAGGAGAACATGAGGAACCCACAAGCAAATTGCACCACAGGTTGGAAAGTTGAGTAATGAGCACAAAGAAATAAGAAGTAGAATTTTAAAAAGCATAGAGATGCAGGAGAATAAACCAAGAGTAAAAAAAAAGGAAATAAAATTTATAAATATGGGACAATGAGACAGTATTCATTTATATATATTGATAGCTCAAGGAGCTTATATGAATAATTCTAGAGCTTTTAACAGAGGAGAGTATTCAGGAATTTTCCTAATTTTATGTTTACAAGTTAAAATAAAAAGGCAAGGATAGAAAAAATTGGCACAGCTACATCCACCAGAGCTTATGACGGCACACTATAAACTTAGAGCAGCCACGCTACAGACACCAGAGAGCCTATAAATGTACCAGTCACCCCTAACACTGACCTCTGATGGGACTTTTAAACTTTGAAAGCATGACCTGTGCCCAGGCAGAGCGGGTAATGAGAGATCGGCACCATCTGGTTCCTAGTACCTAGAAAGGCAGGGCCAAGGAGAGGAGAAAGGGAGCATGTCCTGCCCACTGCCTCATGGCCGAGCTTCAGCTACAAGCTGACAGGTAGGTTTGAAAAAAGGTAGCCTCAGGGAGCTGCAGCTTCAAGAACAGTTAAAATAAAAAATAAGCTGGTTTGATAGGCTCTCCTTTTTACATTTCACATTGTTTTTTTGCTTCTTTATCAAAAATTTGCTGTTTATAGGTGTGTGGATTGATATCAATTCCTTTGGTCCTCATATCTGTTTTTATGACAATATCAAGTTGTTTTCAGTACTGTGGCTCTGTAGTGAAGTTTAAAATCAGAAATTGTGATGCATTCAGAAGTTTCTTTATTGTATAGGATTGTTTTTAGGCTATCCTGAGTTTTTGTTTTCCTTATGAAGTTGAGGATTGTTCTTGCAAGCTCTGTGAAGAATTTTGCTGTAATTTTAATGGGCACTTGCATTGAATCTGTAGATTATTTTTGGTAAAATTTCCATTGTTGTTATGTTTGTTCTACCTACCTGAGAGCATAGGAGATCTTTCCATTTTCTGTTGTCTTAATTTCTTTTTCAAAGACTTAACGTTCTTATCATACAGGTTTTCCCACTTGTTTTGTTAGAATTACTCCAAGACGTTTTATGGTGTTTGTAGCTATGTATAAATGGTGATGTTTCTCTGATTTCTATCTCAGTTCATTTATAATTTGTGTGAAAGAGGAGCATTTAGGTTTGTTTTCAGATTCTGGCTATGATAAAATAATTCTGCTATGAACATAGTTGACACATGTCCTTATGATATGGTTGATAGGCCCAAAAGTGGTATTGCTGAGTCTTAAGGTAGATTGTTACCTAATTTTCTGAGAAATTGCCAAGCTGATATACAAAGTGGCTGTGCCAGTTTGTACTCCCACCAGCTATGGAGGAGTTTTTCTTTACCCCACATTCTCTTCAGCATAAGTTGTTATCAGTGTTTTTATGTTAGCCATTCTTACAGGTATAAGATAGAATCTCAGAGTTGTTTTTATTTTCATTTTTCTGATGGCTAAGGATATTGAGCATCATTAAAATGTCTTTCAGTCATGTGAGATTCATCTGTTGAAAGTTCTCTGCTTAGGTTTGTACCATATATTTTTATTGTATTATTTGTTCTTTTGATGACTACTTTCTTGAGTTTGTATGTTTCAGAGTACATTAGTGATTAATAAAGACCTTTTCCCATTCTGCAGGCTGATGTTTGGTCTTGTTGACTATGTCCTTTGTTTTACAGAAAGAAGCCTCTCGTTTCGGATTTATTAATTTATTAATTGTTTCTCAATGTCTGTGCCACTGTGGCTTGTATTTGAGATGCACCAATGCATTCTGGTGTACTTCTAACTTACTCTCCTATGAGGTTCAATACTTTTGGTCTTATGTTGAGGCCTTTTATCCATTTGAGCTTGAGTTTTGGGCATAGTGATGAAGACGTATCTGTTTTCATTCTTTTACATGTTGTTCCTCAGTTATGCCAGCACCATTTCTTGAATATGCTTTCTTTTTTTCCATTTTCCTATCAGCTAGGCAGACGTAAAATTTAGATTAAAAGGAAAATAGTATTCAAACCTTTAATTAGACATACAATGACAAAAGCCTTAATTATAATATTTTTATAAGAGAACTTGAGCCACTGAGTAAAATTCTTAAAGGGTGCAATGAGCCAATTTCCAATAGACAGCTTAGAGAAGTTGCTAAAATGGTACTCAAGCAGGTAGAGTATGATATACAATAATCAGTAAGTATGCTATATTAATTATGATTCAGCCTTAGCAAGCATGTATATTATATACAAAAGTTATTCCTACAGCAATTTATGAGCAAAATGGTGTTCTTTTTATGGCTGTACCTTTCCATTTTGCCAGTTAGGATATTAAACTCTTAATTTGAAGCAGTAGGTTGTTTAATACAGAAGAGCAGGTTGGATTCTAGGAGATGTTTTAGCAGAGTACAGACTATGGTCAATGTTTCTTATACTAAGCAATAGATTAACTGATAATTTTAAAATAGTGATTCTTGGACAATTATGTTTGCTAATTTAAAGGCCAGAATAATAATCTTTTCCCACACGATCATTGCTGCTATTTCCACAACTATATTTTGTTAATGTTATATCTAAAGATCCCTTAAATGATGTTATGCTAAATTTTACAGATGGTTCTTCCAATGAAGAACTGCATATATGCTTAATAATGAAAGGGAATTGTGGAGTGTGCCTATGACTCCTTGAAAACAGATTAAATGGATAAAAGTTGCAAACAGATTCTGACATGGTGGCACCAAAGTGACTTTTGATAAGGCAAGGTAAAAAATTCCTTGCAATGAATTATGAAAAGACCCTGCCATATATTAATTTGGGGTCACATATGTGTTTGTGCTTTTTTCACAGTAAGAAAATAGAGCTGGATGAGATGATTGCATGTAAAGGAAAGAGTGGCAGACTCAATGTTGTTGTAGCTGGTAATGCCCCCGTAGAGGAGTCAGAATGAAAGGAGTCAGAGAGGATTCCATAGTCCAGTCTTCCCCACCCCCACAGAGAGGATTGCCTGATCCATGGGACCTGCTGCAATCACTCTTCTGCACTGCAGGACAGATGCTGAGCTGCTTCCAGACACTTGGGACAGAAGTACAGTCACAGAGGCCCTGCTATGACCGTCATGATTACAACCTGCTTGCAGCAATCCTGGTTGTTTTGGAGCTGAATTAGAAATGTGGACATTTGACTGTTTTAATACTTGGAACACAGAACTCATTTTGATTAAAATATTGGAACAGAGAACTAAGACATAAACTTTCTCCTCAGGGAAAGAAAGACTCAAAATAAAAAATGACTCAAGCCCATCTTCACTTAAGAGAGGGGCAGCCTGAGGGAAACTTTAAGCTGCTTGGGGTACTTACCAGATACTGACTGGAAGGCTTGAGTATTTGATAAAAACAAGCACTTAATGAATACAGTTTGTGAGTTGTTACTTCATGCAAAATAGCACAGGGTTTTGGAACTTGTCTGCTTTTTCAACAGATCCCACGTGGATAACTGAATCCACCAACCTTAAAAAAGCTTGGGAAAGAGTAAAATGTTTTCTTGGTAGGCAGCAGTTTTGGTCTGCTCTGCTTGCTAGAGGCAATCAAGCACTCTCAGCTAAGAGAGGCTTCTGATCAGCTTTAGCTGCAAAGCCTTGCAGCTCATTAAGAGGTCCTGCCACGAAACACTTAAACGGTGTTGACAAAAAGCTGAAGGCATGCTTTTCAGTTTTCAGCCATAGCAGAAAAAAAACTGCTCCATTTAAAATGTGGCTTTCTGCTGCCAGGGCAAACTCTGACTCTTTTAGGCGGGTGGGTCGTGCAGTTTGCAAGCCCAGGCTGCAGAAGTTTGCTTGCTAGCAGGGACCTTGAAACGCCTTAAACTTGTGGCTATAAATGTGCCTACAGCCATTACCTCAGCCATGAGGCTGGAAAGCTAAGGAATGGACTGGAGCTAACTGGCAAAACCACGGCTTTAATCCTACCCATATTGCTCAGTAATTTAAAGGCTCGTGTGGTCAGAAAAAGAGAGATATACAGTAAAGAGAGATTCAAAGACAAAGAAAATTTCTAAATGGTTTACAGTGTGTTAAAAATATATGCAAGCTAAAAGTTTAAAGTTCTTAAAAGTAAAAAATGAAAAAGAGTAGTTGGGTGTGGTAGTACACACCTTTAATCCCAGTGCCTAGAAGACATAGACAAACAGATCTCTGTGGAGTTCAAGGTGTAGTAGCAGACACCTTTAATCCTGAATGCCTGGGAGGCAGAGACAGGCGGATCTCTGAGAGTTCAAGGACAGCCTGGTCTACAGAGTTATTCCAGGACAAAGATACAGAGAATAAAATAAAAGTAAAAATAAATGAAATAGAGTTAAAATAAAGCCGTACAAAGATGGAAAATACACAGAGAATCTTGATACTGTATGCTATTATGCTCTCTTTGAATTGTTTGAATGCTGAGGAAGGAGCAACAGCTGCTAAAATATATTTGTTTATAAATGCTGCTGAACTAATCCAACATAGATATTCTGAAAATGCCTTGACTTTGAGATTTGGATCTAAAGACATGATACTTTGGAAAGGAGTTTCTTTTTTGTTTTCACAGAGGATGAGACCCTATTCATCTCTTCTATCCGAATATGGTATGATGGACCACGCCCTCCTGAAGGGTTGCTGTGAACATCTTCAGAAAATTGCTTCGCTCAACTGCCAACTGAGATGAAACTAGCACACAGGTTATACCATGAAAGACCTAATTAACAACACCCCCATTCAGCAGGAAGCAGTTTGGAGAGAAAAAACTGCACCCATGTTCCCAAATATGGTTTATAAATGTTCTTTTACATTTAAAGGGGGATATGATATAGGTATGAATAATTTGCATTAGTATAGATGTTGCTTTATTGATAGAGATTTAAGGTCAATTTTGTTATATGTATCTGTATTTCTGATCTTGATTAAGGTATTGTGATTGTGTAGTTCACTTAAAAATGTAATGCATATAGGCTGTTAATAATCATCTATAATAGTCAAGTTTGTAGTCATGTTAGATTTTCTAGATGTGCACGGATATATTTCTGATAGGCATTCTTCATATCTTTCAAAGGCTACAGAATATGGCATTTTAAATGTTTTGATAACTTAGGGTTTTTCATGACAATGAGACACTCTGCTCCTGGCAGCACTAATTTACTTCAAGAGGAAGATGGGCATCAAAGAGGATTCTTATGGAGTTTGATAGCCATTTGGGCAAGAAACTGCTCTTGCCTGGACTATTGCATAAACTGGACACAGAGAACCTGCAGAGAGAGGACTACTGAACTTGCCTAAAGGTGAGATGATCTTTCTGGGTTCCTGATTCATGAAAGAGTCTGCAAGACATTCTTCAGGACAAGCAGATAGTAACTACCTTTGAAATTTCCTGCCTTGTGGAATGTCTGCTGAAAACTATGGGCCTGTAGGCTGAAGATGGATGCCCCAACAGTACAGAGGACCTTTGGGTGACTGTACAGGCAGCGAGATGTCTCTGTCATTTCTAGAGTTTTGAAAATTGTTCACTTTTTATTTGATTAGGTAATATTGTTTTGCTATGTTAAATTTAAAGCCTTTCCTTTTTGTTTAAACAGAAAAAGGGGAAGTGGTGTGGGAGTGTCATATATCAATCTGTTGATTTCATTGGTTAAATAAACTGCCTTGGCCCTGATAGGTAGGAACATAGGTGGGTGGAATAAACAGAAGAAAACTCTGGGAAGAAGAGGAAGTGAGGTCAGAAAGCATGCAGCTCCGCTCAGAGCCAGAAGGCTCAGAGAGAGACACCATGCTCCTGTCTAGCGGGCAGATAGGATAGCTCTGCTCTCTGAGGCAGAGGGATGAAGCTCCGACCCAAGATGGATGTAGGCTAGAATCTTCCTGGTAAGAGCACCTTGGGGTGCTTACTCACATTATTTGAAATGGGTTAGTCCAGGTGCTTGAGTTAGCCTAGAAGAGGCTAGATAGAAATGGACCAAGCAGTGCTTAAATGAATACAGTTTGTGTGTTGTTATTTCGGGCATAAGCTAGCAGGCGGCCGGGGTGTAGGGGACGCAGCCCTGCCACTGATATTTCAACAGAGAAAAGTTTGACAACCCCTGTAAATGTTTGGATTTAATGCATGTGTTAAGAGTTCTAGATTTTGTTGATTCAGTATAAAATTATTAAGAGGTGCTCTAGACCAGCTGAAGAAACTTTATCAATTCACATGACCCCCTCTCCTTTAAATAGGAGACTATAGTCTTTAGGAGCTTGACTATTCATAAAACATGATCTCTCCTGGCAGGAAAGTATGGCTCCAAGACACAACTCAAAGGTATTTCTTTCACTTAATCTTTTGGTTACAGAGGTCGGCAGTCAGAGACGGGTTTGAAGCTTTTCCTCTCCAGATGCCTAAGACAGGAACTTGCATGATTAGAATGCTTGTTTCTGATAATGGGTAAGAGTAGGTAAATGAAGGAGTCTTTGCATAAGACAGACATGATCATCTGTTCTGTTGCAGATGCATGGGTTTTATTAAAATTAATAAAAGAGAATAGATTGTAGGGACCGAATTATAAAGGCCCATATTCCTATACTGTATGACAGTCAGAATTCTGAGCAAACTACAGGCACAATTTGCACCTGCCACACAGAAAGGGGTCGTCTAGCCTTTAGGATTTGAATGAACCCTGTGTCTCCCTCCTGATATAATGTAGATTGTTTTTCATTTATCTCCACACCTCCACTCTCGTAAGAGAAATGGTTTATGTCAGGGCTGGTCCCTGACAGGTGAAAAGAGGCAGTATCAATGACATAGACACTGGAAGTTAGGTGAAAGGGAAGCAGCAGACTTGTTTATTTAGTGACAGGGAGAATCGTATGTACCCTCTCAGTTCCCAGGTGTTCAGATCCTTTGACAACACATGGTCACCCCTCACTGGTTAGGCATGATCAGGGCCTCTGACAGCATCAGGCAGACTCCAGGTTGACTTGTACCTTGGTTTGGTAGGCCTTAACTTCCTACATAGTAACCTTTATTATTATTATTATTACATTGGTGTTCAGTAGGAGCCAGAGTTCTTTGCTTAGGTTCTGTTGACCCCACCACAGAAGGGCTCAGCAACTGGATTGTGCCTGTCTTAGATAGCCCTGCCAAACATGCTCTTACCCAGCATTGACTAACAGCCCTCAAAGAGCATTCACTCCTAGCAAACTGCAAGGGGGATGGAGGGGATGGGTGGCAGTGTCTTGAATTTTAGATAACCAAACATGCATAACCTCCTATGGAGGACTGCAAAAAGGATGATTAAGAGCCGTTAACACCTGAAGATGAAACTTAGTTGCTACCCGCTGTTGTGTCCAATATGTTGTGGGAGACATTTAAAAAGAATAAGAATCAACAATACCCTCCTGCCAATTAAAGCATATGTAGGGATAAAATAACATTTTTTTATTATGCCAAACTTATTTTAAAAAACTGATGAGTCACAGGACATAAATAAAATATCATTAATGCATGCTTTATTTCATAATATATGCACACAGTTATTTGTGACACTCTTAAATATAAAATATTAGAAAAGTATGCCAATTCATAGTAGTTTGAAAGTGTGAATTTTTACTAGTTTAGCATAACATATAATAATTATTTGGATATATAAATATTTAGAGATTCCATATGACTGAATATTGGATTTTGTTTAGGATATAGTGATAAGTAATTACATGCTACTTTTAAAAGCTCTAGTGTCTCTCTACATTTGCTTTCAATATTTGATGTTGAGCTTTTATTCTCAATTTGATCTAATTAAGGAGGGCCTAGGAGGGTAGTGAAATACAGCCTGTGTAAGAGAAGATCTGTCATCAGTGTGGGTGCTACAATGTAGAACAAATTGCAGTGGGGTGACATCCTGAACCTTCTTCATCTCTGTTTTCCAGCCATCAGGGTGTGATCTTATCTGCCCAATATGCTCTCCTTTCCAGAATGGATAAAATCTCTGAGAGAATGAGCTAACCCAATCTAACCCTTTGTTTTGTTTTGTTTTTGTTTGTTTTTCAAGACAGGGGTTCTCTATAGCTTTGGGAGCCTATCCTGGAACTAGCTCTTGTAGACCAGGCTGGCCTCAAACTCACAGAGATCCATCTGCCTCTCCCTCCCAAGTGCTGGGACTAAAGGGGTTAAAGGCGTGTGCCACCACTGTCCAGCCTAACCTTTCTTATTATGTTATTTTCCCAGAGAAACTAGTGTGTCTAACATAAACTAAGACATATTATTAAATTTAAATCAACTTATGTGAAGCTTGATACTTGTACTCAAAACAATTTTAAATAAAATTTTAAGAAATACTCAGGTATATTCCCTTTCATATTATTCATCCTCATATTATAATGGATTAGAAAAAGAAGTTTAAGAATGTATCTACTCTATTTGATACAGCTCCTAAACACTCAAAGGCATTCTGGACTGAGATAAACAAATTTCTTCTTTAATTCTGTTTTTCCTTGCAGTCTTTGCCACTCTCCTTGGGCAGTCTATGACCACCTTGTCAAGTGCTGCCATTTGCATGAATATGAGTTTCCAGTGGATGAGCAGGTTGACAAGTCTCTCTCTTTCCAAGGAATCATCATATATTTGTACCGCAATGCGCAGCTAAGATTTACCAAGACACAAATAATTTCCTAAAATAAAAGCCTGGAATAACTTTCAAAGGTAAAAACTAAAGTTGTCCCTTCTGACTACATTGAAAGGTATTACATTTTCATGATTATTATGGAAATGTTGTTTGCTATCTTAAAATGCTTGTGGCAGTGACTACACACTGATACCAGGTTCCCACCTCATGTTTGGGGGCAAGGATCAGATGGAACAGATAATTATAAGAACTTACAAGTCATTTGTCCTGACCTTTTATTGTCTGATGAGACAGTAATGAGGCAGTTCAAATCTTTACGCTAAAAAGCAATTTGTCTTCTATTACATGCATGGTCTGTGAGGAGGCTCCAAAGAGACTGCTCTTAAGGAAACTGATGCTTCTGCATGACTCTGCATTCAGATAAGGTCATACTTTGGACAGGCTTTTCAGTAACTCTAATACAATCTCTCACTTCAATAACTCCCTTCTGGGTTTCTTTTGTAACATTTGTATTTCTTAAAAATCATCAGGAAAAAAATATGAACTTATGAGTTAGTAAAATAAACTCATCCAAGAGAGGGCCCCAGATGCTGTTGTCTTGTGGACATTCCATCTTGTGCCATTCATGGGTCTCCACATTCCCAGGAGGTATAAATTTTACTTCTCTTGCAGCAAAGGTTTGTTGCCATCATCTCCATATGCAAAGAAACTTCCTTGGGAAACACCTTGGCAGTGATTTGACTTTGTGATAGTAAAATGTCCTGAAGATTGCAATGGGGGTCATAGACTTCCAGAGGACCTTACAGGACTCCACTCCATAACTCAGTCACTCACAAGCATAGTTGAACTCAAGAGGATTTTTATGGGGAAAATCTTAAAAGAGAAAAACTCCTATTCTGACAAAGAAAAACAGAAAACATTGAAGTTTAATGGGAAAATATGATTTCTATGCATTTCCAATTTAGTAACATAGTCCTACCATCTAAAATATTATGAATAAATGGCTTTTAAATAATAGCTGATTCAAGAGTATGTAGGAAGATTATCTATTTTCTTTGATTTAAATGTATAGTTTTTTCAACTAATGTCCTAAGCAGTATTATTTTCATAATACTTTCAGCAAAATTATATTTTTGTATTAAAACTATGTACAACTCATTAAAAAATTATTTAAGTGATTAATGGCTACTAATATTCTGGCTTTAATCAAAATATTAAGAAAACATTTGTTCTTGGCTTGAAAAAGCAAGAAATCTTTATTTTAATGTGACCTTGCATTTTGTAGTGAGAGACATTCCTATATTTATAACTATGACTCTCGGTGAGTGATTTTGGAATGGCCATTTCAGTTAGACACAGGTGGGAGGGTTTGTGGGATATTACCCTGAGCTTAATCTTTTAATGGTGATAGGCATTGTTGTAGAATATTCCTTTATATTGTGGGAAAATACGCCACTGTGATTCATTTAATCAAAAACTAAACAGCCCACAGCTAGGCAGAAGGTATAACAGGGACTTCTGGAGAGAGAGGTCTCTGCAAAGAAGAAAGGTAGAGTCACCAGCCAGACACAGTAGGAGAGGATGAGAAAAGTGGAGATGAGGTAACAACTTCATGGAAGAACATAGATTTAGAAATATGGGTTAATTTAAGTTATGATTGCTAGTTATAAACAAACATAAGCTAAGGTCGAGCTTCCTAATTAATAATGTCTCTATATTTTTTTGTGGACTGGCTACGCATAGAAAAATCCATCTATAAGGAGTTATACAGTTACATCTGCTGTCTTCAATGTGAAGTCCTTCCTGAAGAATCAAACTTCATCTTTCAGTTACAGATAATTAATTATTCAAAGAAGATTTCAATAAGCAAAGTGTTATCCATTCTCACTCATTCTAGTTTATTTGGTATTGAATATGGAGCAGAAATAAACTCTAAGGATAAGCAGATAGCCTTATGGATTTACCACTATTTAATTTAAAACACTTTTGGGCCTATATAATTTTTTAACTACTAGGTAATAATTTTAGACAGCATAGTCTCAGCTGTACTATGTAGCACTAACTGATTTCATGCTGCATATGGAAAATTAAAAATCAACACAACTTTAATACTAGATAAACATTTTGGTTTTTAATGAGAGACAGTTGAAGATAGAAGAAGTTTTAAAAATGTAAATGACAAACCCATCCAGAGGCCCATCCAAACTACTTGCCACGCCCCATCCCCAACACTGCCTCCCTTCTGAAACTTCGGTGGAACTCTGAAACATTGCTTACTCTAATGCTGAGGGGACTTAAGAGGTAAGTGAACACAGCAGGACACCCCACTCTTTAAGACCACCACAGTGGGACAAAACCCTGGGCCCCTTCCCTTACTCCCTAGGCTTTTCTAATCAGCCAGCAGGGAGTTTCCTGGGGGTAGGCTCTCCCAAAGCCGAAACCCATCAAGTGGTCCATCCAAACTACTAGCCACACTCCGTTCACAAACCAAGCTATGCTCCTATAACCTCAGTAGAACTCTGAAACGTAGCTTGCTCCAATACTGAGGGGACTTAAGAGGTGAGTGAATAGCCACATGGCTCTCTAAGATCTCCACAGTGGGACAAATCTCCAGGCCCCTTCCCCAACTCCCTAGGCTTTTCTAGCCAGCCAGCAGGGAGTTTCCTGTTGGTAGGATCCCCCAAAACCCAAACTCATCAATGGGACCCTCCAAGCTACTAGCCATATCCCACTAAAGTTCTGAGAGCTTGTTATAATACTGAGAGGACCAAGAGCTTGCTACTACACTGAGGGGATTAAGAGAGAGCACCAAGAGAGCAAATGAGGTGAGAAGACCAAGAGATCAGGTTTATAGAGAACTCAGGGGTTTTCTTGTAACATGAGAGCCTGCTTGTTGGGAGTTTCTGTTCTCCCACCAGGTCCCACAACTGTTTAGCCCCAAAGAAAATCATACAGAGATTCTATATTAATGATAAATGGACTGGTCCATTAGCTCTGACTTCTTATTAACTCTTATAACATACATTAGCCCATTATTTTTAATCTATGTTAGCCACATGGCTTGGTACCTTTTTCAGCAGGGTAGGTTACATCTTCCTTCTTTGGTATCTGGACTGGACTGTGGCAGAGAGCCCCCTTCTTCCCAGAATTCTCCTGTTCTCATTGCCCTATCTCTACTTCTGGTGTAGGAGGGTCTTCTTTCTATGTGTTGCTTTCATTGGTTGAATAAAGAAAACTGCCTTGGCCTTTTGATAAGACAGACCTTAGGTGGGTGGAGTAGACAGAACAGAATGCTGAGAAGAAGGGAAGTGTGGCAGATGCCATGCTTCTCCTGCCCAAGATGGACACTGGTTAGACTCATTCCAGTAAGCCACAGTCAAGAGGCAATACACATTAATAGAAATGGGTTAATCAAGATATGAGAGTTAGCCATTAAGAGGCTAGAGCTAATGGGCCAGGCAGTAATCTAATTAATACAATTTCCATGTGGTTATTTTTGGGGTTAAGCTAGCCAGGCGGCAGGATGCAGCCCGCTGCTCCTTATACTACATACTTTCTGGTTGTTCTGCCTATACTTCCTCCCTGTCTACTGGCCAATCAGCATTTATTTAAAACATAATTGACAGAATACAGAATTGTCCTACACTATTTTCTGAGAAAGATATTGACAATACACAGCAGACCAAGAAAAACACCAAAACACTCAAACACTGCAAGGATTGGACCAAAATGCAAAGACACTGCCAGCCTCATTTGAAGGAAGAGATGGGTAGGCGCCAATGCAAGAGTTCCCCTAACACCCTAAAGAAGCAGTTGGTAACACCATAACCCAGTGGTCACACAACAGGAAGACTCAATAATCCTAATCTAGAAGAAGTAGAAGAAAATGACTCTCAGTGTAACATTATGGAAATGATAGTGGGAATGCAAATTGGTCCAGCCCCTTTGGATGTCATTGTGGCAATTTCTCAGAAAATTAGGAAACAACCTTCCTCAAGACCCAGTAATACCACTTTTGGGTATATATCCAAAGGATGATCAATCATGCCACAAGAATGTGTGTTCAACTATGTCCATAGCAGTATTGTTTGTCATAAACAGAACCTGGAAACAACCTAAATGCCCCTCAGTTGAAGAATGGATAAGGGAAATGTGGTACATTTACGTAATGGAGCAGAAAAATAATGGGTTCTTGATCCTATTGCAGAAAAATAATAGCCAGAGCTTGAATTTTGCATAAAAATGGATGGTGCTAGAAAATATTATTTTGAGTGAGGTAACACAGACACAGAAAGATAACTATCACATTTACTCACTCACAAGTGGTTTTTAAACATAAAGAAAAGAAACCCAGGGGGCTGGAGAGATGGCTCAGAGGTTAAGAGCACTGGCTGCTCTTCCAGAGGTCCTGAGTTCAATTCCCAGCAACCACATGGTGGCTCATAACCATCTGTACTGAGATCTGGCATCCTCCTCTAGTGTGTGGGCATACATAGAGGCAGAATGTTGTATACATAATAAATAAATCTTTAAAAAAAAAGAAAAGAAACCCAGCTCAGGCGATGAAAAGAGACTGAGACAGAGACCCACATTGGAGCACCGGACTGAAATCTCAAGGTCCAAATCAGGAGAAGAAAAAGAGAGAGCACGAGCAAGGAACTCAGGATCGCGAGGGGTGCACCCACACACTGAGACAATGGGGAAGTTCTATTGGGAACTCACCAAGGCCAGCTGGCCCAGGTCTGAAAAAGCATGGCATAAAACCGGACTTGCTGAACATAGCAGACAATGAGGACTACTGAGAACTCAAGATCAATGACAATGGGTTTTTGATCCTATTGCACGTACTGGCTTGGTGGGAGCCTAGGCAGTTTGGATGCTTACCTTACTACACCTGGATGGAGGTGAGTGGTCCTTGGACTTCCCACAGGGCAGGGAACCCTGATTGCTCTTTGGGCTGACAAGGGAGGGGAACTTGATTGAGGGAGGGGGAGGGAAATGGGGGGCGGTGGTGAGGAGGAGGCAGAAATCTTTAATAAATAAGTAATAAAAAAATCACAATCCCAGAGAACCTAGACACAATGAGGACCTTAAGAGAGACATACATGGATCTAATCTACATGGAAAGTAGAAAAAGACAAGATCTCCTGATCAAGATTCCCTGACAAGATCAGGGAAGGGTACAGAGAAAAATGTAGAGCTCAATAAAAATCAATAAATAAAAAGAAAAACACCTCAGCCTCAAAGACAGACACTACCTCATAGTAAAGGTTGGGAAAATATTTTACAATCAAATGAGCCTAAGAAATAAATGGGTGTGGCTATCCTACTATCTAACAAAATTGATTTCAAACTAAAAAATTGATTTCAAACTAAAATCAATTGGAAGAGATGGATAAGGCCACCTTTTACTCATAATAGGAACAATCCATGAAGATGTAGTCTCAATCCTGAACATCTATGTCCCTAATACAAGATCACCCACATATGTAAAAGGAACATTAATAAAACTTAAATTACACATCACACCCCACACACTAATAGTACGAGACTTCAACACTCCACTCTCACCAATTGACAGGTCAACAAGACAGAAACTTAACAGAGAAATAACAGATGGCATGAATCAAATGGACTTGACAGACATCTATAGAACATTCCACCCAAACACAAAAGAATATACCTTCTCAGTACCTCATGGAACCTTATCTAAAATTGATCACATACTCAGTAACAAAGCAAACCTTCACAGATACAAAAAAAACCGGAGAAACCCCTTGTGTCTTACCGGATCACCATGGGTTAAAATTAGAATTTAACAACAATGGTACTCTAAGAAAGCATACAAACTCATGAAAATTGAACACTGAACTACTGTACCACCTCTGAGTAAAAAAAAAAATTAGAGAAATTAAAGACTTCCTTGAATTCAATGAAAATGAAGGAACAATGAATAAAAACCTATGGAACACTATGAAAGCAGTGTTAAGAGGAAAATTCAGAGCACTAAGTTCCCACATGAAGAAAATGGAGAAAGTTCACATTAGTGACTTAAAAACACACCTGAAAGCTCTAGAACAAAAAGAAGCAGACTCACCCAGGAGGAGTAGAAGACTGGAAATAATCAATTGAGGGCTGAAATCAACAAAATAGAATCAAAGAAAACAATACAAAAAAAATCAATGATTCAAAGAGATGTGCCTATGAGAAAGTCAGCAAGATAGTCAAACCCTTATCCAAATTAAGCAAAAGGCAGAGAGAGAACACCCAAATTAAAAAAAAAAATCAGAAATGAAAATGGGGACATAACAACAGACACTAAGGAAATTCAGAGAAACATTAGGTCATACTACAAAAACCTGTACTTCAAAAAGTTGGAAAATATAAAAGAAATTAACAATAAATACCATATACCAAAATTAAATCAAGACTAGTTGAGCCATTTAAATAGACCCATAAACTGCAAAAAATAGAAGTTGTCATCAAAAACGTCCCACCCCCCCAAAAAAAGCCTCAGGGTGGATAGTTTTAGTGAAGAATTCTACCAGAACTTGCAAGAAGAGCTAATACCTATACTTGCAAAGTGTTGGACATAATAGAAACAGAAAGAACATTGCCAAACTCTGTTTATGAGACTACAGTTACCCTCATGCAAAAACCATACAAAAACTCAACCAAGAAAGAGAATTACAGACCAATCTCAGTCACGAACCATGGATGCAAAAATATTCAATAAAATACTGGCAAACTAAATTCAAGAACACATAAAAAAAATCACTCAACATGATCAAGTTGGCTTCATCCCAGAGATGCAAGGCTGGTTCAACATAAGAAAATCTATAAATGTAATCCATCACATAAGAAAACTTGAAAAATTATCATTTCACTAAATACTGAAAAAGCATTTGACAAAATCAGCCCCCCTCTTCATGATGAAGGTCTTGGAGAGATCAGAGATACAAGGACTATATCTAAATTTAATAAAAATAGTATACAGCAAGCTGACAGTCAACATCAAATTAAATGAATAGAAACAAAGTGATTCCAGTAAAATCAGGACCAAGACAAGACTGTCCACTCTCTCTATATCTCGTCAACATAGTTCTTGAAGTTTTAGCAATAGCAATAAGATAACAAAAGGAGATCAAGGGGATTCAAATTGGAAAGGAAAAAGTCAAACTTCTGTTATTTGCAGATGATATGATAATATATATATATATATATATATATATATATATATATATATATCCCCCAAAACTCTACCAGAGAACTCACACAGTTGATAAATACCTTCAGTGATGTGGCAGGATACAACATCAACTCATAAAAAACAGTAGTCCTCTTATACACAAATGATAAAAAAAAAAAAACTAAGAGGGAAATCAGAGAAACATCACCTTTCACAATAGCCACAAATAACATAAAATATTCTGGGGTAACACTAACCAAGTAAGTGAAAGACCTATTTGACAAGAATTTAGGTCTCTGAAGAAAGAAATTGAAGACAATATCAGAAAATGGATAGATGTCCCATGCTCTTGGATAGGTAGGATCAACATGTAAAAAATGGCAATTCTACCTGCAGCAATCTGTAAATTCAAAGCAACCCCCATCAAAATCCCAACACAATTTTTCACAGAACTTAAAAGAACAACACTCAACTTCATATAGAAAAATACCCCCCCGGATAGCCAAAACAATCCTGTACAAGAAAGGAACCTCCAGAGGCATCACCATCCTTGACATCAAGCTCTATTACAGAGCTATAGTAATTGAAGCAGCTTGGTACTGGCATAAAAACAAAAAGGTTGACCAATGGAATCAAATAGAAGACCCAGATATTATTCCACACACCTATGAACACCTGTTTTTTGACAAAGAAACTGAAATTATACAATGGAATAGAGAAAGTATCTTCAGCAAATGGTGCTGACATAACTGGATGTCAACATGTAGAGGAATGAAAATAAACACTTATCTATCGCCATGCAGAATACTCAGTCCAAATGGATTAAAGACCACAATATAAATCCAACCACACTGAACATGATAGAAGAGAAAGTGGAAAGTAGTCTTCAATGCATAGGCACAGGACACCACTTCCTGAATATATCCCTAGTAGCACAGACACTGAGAGAAACAATAAATAAAAGTGACCTCCTGAAACTGAGAAGCTTCTATAAAGCAAAGGACACAGTCAATAAGACAAAAAGGCAGCCTAATGAATGGCAAAAGATCTTCACCTTCCCCACATCAAACAAAGGAATGATCTCCAAAATATATAAAGAACACAAGTAATGAGACATTAAAATTTGAAATAACACAATTAAAAATGGGGTAATGAACTAAACAGAGAATTCTCAACAGAAGAATCTTAAGTGGCCAAAAAATACTTAAGGGAATTTCCAGCATCCTTAGCTATCAGGGAAATGCAAATCAAAACAACTCTGAGACACCATCTTATACCATTCTGAATGGCTAAGATCAAAAACATCAATGATAACCTATGCTGGATAGAATTTGGAGTAAGGGGAACAAGCATCCATTGCTGGTGGGAATGCAAACTTGTACAACCACTTTGGAAATCAGTATGATGGTTTCACAGAAAATTGGTAATCAAGCTACTTCAGGATCCAGCAATACCACTCTTAGGCATATACCCAAAAGCAAGCTCAATCATACTACAAAAGCATTTGTTCAACTATGTTCATAGAAGCCTTTTTGTAATAGGCAGAACCTGAAAACAACCTAGATGCCACTCAAACAAAGAATAGTTAAAGAAAATGTGGCACATTTACACATTAGATTTCTACTCAGTGGTAAAAAATAATGACATCTTGAATTTTGCATGCAAATGGATGGAATTAGAAAACACTATCCTGAGTGAGGTAACCCAGTCCCAAAAAGATGAACATGGTATGTACTCACTTATAAGTGGATACTAGCTATAAACAAAGGGCATTTAGCATATAGTTTAATATCCTAAAGAAGCTAAGTAATAAGGTGAACTCCACCAATAAAACATATATTGATACACCTGGAAATTGGAAACAGACAAGATAGCTTGATAAAATTGGGAGCATAAGGATTGGGGGAGAAGTGAGAGGAAAAGGATATGTTGATTGAGGGAGCCATTAAAGAGTTAGCAGAAACCTGGCTTTAGAGAAATTCCCAAAAATCCACAAGGATTACCCCAACTAAGACCTTAAGCAATAGAGGAGAGAGGTTCTGATCTTGATTTGCTCTGTAGTCAGACTGATGAATATCTTAAATATCACCATAGAGCCTTCATCCAGCTACTGATGGAAACAGAGGCAGAGACCGGCATCAGAGCACTGAACTGAGCTCCCAAAGTCCAGTTGAAGAGTCGAAGGAATAAGAATATGAGCAAAGAGGTCAAGACCATGATGGCTTCACCCACTGAAAAAGTTTATCTGAGCTAATAGGAGCTCATCAACTCCAGCCAGACATGGAAGAAACAAGCATAGGATCAAACTAGTCCCTCTGAATCTGGTTGACAGTTGTATGGCTGGGGCAGACTAAGGGTCCACTGGCAGTGGCACCAGGATTTATCCCTACTGCACGTACCGGCTTTTGGGATCTTATTTCTCTTTGGATGTATACCTTGCTCAGCCTAGATATAGTCGAGATGGCCTTGGACCTTCCCCAATGCAATGTGCCTTACCCTCTCTGAGGATTGAATGGGGGTGGGGTAGGAGGTTGTATAGAGAAAATGGGAGGAGGGGAGGGAACAGGAATTTGATTGGTATGTTTTAAAAATCTAATAAATTAAAAAAATGTAAATGACACTTGTTTGTCATTTCCAAAATGGTATCCCATTAAATGGATGTTGTTTTATAACATTATATCTGTCTCAGTTCTAAAGCCACTCTGTGAATTCTGAAGCTAGCCATCAGGATTATGCTTTAAGTTGCTAAATTCCTCCTATAATGAAAAGAGTAATAAAGCTGAAGCTCTTTCAGTGAGGTAGGTTGGCACTTTCAAGAATTTTTTTTTATCATAGATAATAAAAATTGTTAGTAGCCTCCCCTGGTGACTTATTGAGGGCAATGTAAGTACATTAGTCATGTTTGCTGCCCATTACACAAAATATTGTTTGGCACAAATGAAGGATATTTAAAATTGATGGGCAATTCCTTTAGAATTACAATTTAGATGGGATCAGTGATCCTTCTATGCAGTGATGTCACTAGTCTCTCTTGGGCTGGATGGAACTCTTGTCAGGAAAAGGTAAGCTCATGCTACACTACTTATGTCAAACATACAGTTTTAGAGTACATACACACTTGAAATTAGTGAAGAAAATGTTGGATCTGTGTCCCTAATGACCCGAGGTTGAATCAGTTCTAGTAATACAGAAAGCTCTAGAAGGGCAATGAGGAATGCTGTTACTCTCTCACTCTGCCAGCACCCTATGCCTGTTGTTGGTACTATCCTGTCTCACCAGTGAAGGACAGATGGGCTGGTTTAATTCAGTCCTTTTCCACTTCACAGTCTGCCATGCGTTAAAATGTTCATCCTCCAAATTAATATATGGACATCCAAACTCCCAAGGCCTCAAAATGACACTTTTGTGAATAGGACCACTGGAAATAAAATGAGCTGAGTCAGGAAAAGGTCATATCGAAGCTAAATAGTTTTCTTAGTCCAGAATAATGGAATTTAACGTGGAATGACAGAGTAAAATCAGACAGGCCACAAACCAAGCATAAGGAAAAACAGGGAAATAAAATGTCATTGTTTCATTGGTAAATTAAGACAACATTTGAGAAGGAAGATAAATTAGCTGCTTTTCGTTACAGATAACACAAGTTTTCAAACTGTTAAACTTAGTTTCAGGATTGCATGTATTTTAATTAGTAAAAATCACAAGTAAAATTATATAATTTTTCTATCATTTTTAATTTAGCTTTTTGTTTGTTTGCTTGTTTTTTATTTGTTGGGGTTTTTCCCTCCCATTCCCTCCAAATACCCTCCCACCCCACGCCCATCAAATCCTCAGGGTGTTTGATTTTGAAAGAGGAAATCTTATTAATGGTCTCCAGACAATCCAAGGCCAAGTTTCTGCCAGATCTTAACCCTGGAACTTGTGAGTGATTTATTTCATTATAATGGGAACAGATACTATTAAGTATGTTGAGACAGTAATAGTATCGTGAATATATATCATATATACATATAATATAAGCTTTATATGCCTATATCTTCATAAAAAGAAGATGTCAGAACTTGTCCTTGAAGAAAAGTAGGGGTGTAGATGTGTTGCAACAGAATAAGACACAACCATGACATCAGAAAGGAATATTGGTTCCAGAAATCAAGAATTCTGCAGAAGCCAGGAAACAGCAAACAGTAATTATCTTTCAAGAACTTCTCTAAAGAAAGCACTTTGTTGACATCTAACTACAACTCAGTTTGGGAAGAGGGACACTGGTCTTGTGAAACCATGATCAGTGAGGAAATTATCTCATTTTGTTACTTAAAAAAATCACTCAAAATGTGGTGATATTTTATTTAAAAAAAAATGAGGCTTGTCTGGAGATCAGAGTGTGGAGCTAGCCACCAGTTAACCATAGATGCCAAGCAGCGGTGTTATCACCTTTAATCCCATTACCTAGGAGAAGGAAACAGGAAATGATATGGTTAAGCAGAGAGAGGAAGTGAAAAGGCAGAGCACAGACAAGAGCTTCGCCACTTTTTGGCTGAGAAGTTGGTAAGGTAAGGGTTGACTGTGTCTTGTTCCTCTGTCTCTCTGATCTTTCAGCATTTACCCTGATGTCTGACTCCAGGTTTTTATTATTAAGATCAATTAGAATTCATGCTACAACAAACAGTTTGCTTCACTTTCTTCTTTGTGAGATTTGGGGAGATTGAGTTTATCTCTCTGCCTATCTAAGTTTTCTCTCAGTCAACTGTTATTTCTTGCTAAGTTATGTTCAGTGATAGACTCAGCAGTTTTCTTCTGCTCTTTACACCATAGAAAGCAATTTTCTACTTGCTAAACCAAACCAGTAATTGGTAGGCACATATTGCAAACTGTGGTATTTCCAGGTACACTGTGAATAGAAAAGTGGACACCACAGATATTGGCACCTGTGGCATCTGTGGATTGTATGTGGAATGACTTTCAAGACAGAGTAGGTGCTGAATCAGCATGACAAGATGTGAGATTCCCTATTCCTTTTGAAATACTCTACCTATCTGATAATGCCATTATTCTTCCAGCTGAAAACAAATTTCATGAGTATTAGCTAATTTCCATTCATTTGAATAACAAAAAACCATCATTAGTCAGAGGCAAAGTGTTTAAGATATCTTTATGCAAATGGTTCATAAGAAGGGAAACCACCGTTTGCCTGTTTCCATTCCTCACTGAAGCAGTGCTTCTAGTAGATATTACTGCTAATAAAGTGTCATCAAGGACCCTTTTTCTTAAAGGACTATAAGGCATGCTGAAATAGATTGAGGTAAAAATAGATGGACCAATTTGTTGTGTCATGAGAAGAGTGACATACAGTGCTAACAAAATGACAAAATACAAAAAAGATGAAATGATTCAATCCCACGCAAAGAAAGTATTTTCAAAACTAGTAGAAAAATATATGACATACTATCTATGTAGACTTTGAGAATAACTGATTGCAGCTTTCCTGACAGAAATAAACTGAAAATAAAACAATATTTCAAGTGATTAAAAAACTCAGGGCCAGGACCCAGAAGCAAGATACGCCAGAGACCTAGGATAGACTCATATACAACTGGGGGAAAAACAGTCAATGAAGTGATTCCTAATGACATCCTGCTTTTCTCATAGATTGGTGCCTAGCCTGTCATCAGAGAGACTTCACCCAGAACCCGATGGAAACAGAAGCAGAAACACATGGTCAAATATTAGGCCAAGCTCAGAGAATCCTACTAAAGTGGGGGAGGAAGGATTGTAGGAGCCAAGGAGGTCAAAGACACCACAAGAAAACTCACAGAATTAACTAACCTGGGCTCATAGGAACTCACAGAGACTGAATCAACAACTAGGAAGCCTGCATGAAACTGACCTAGGCCCTCTGCATATGTTACAGCTGTGAAGCTGAGCTTCTTGAAAAACTTTCTAGATGAACCCCAGAACACAGAATTTAAAAGAATAATTACAAACTTTATCAAGAATTTCAAGGAATTAAAAAAACATAAACAAAGAATAATTACAAACTTTATCAAGAATTTCAAGGAATTAAAAAAACATAAACAAACACTTCATTTAATATCAGAAATATAGCAATGAACACTTGGGTGACATACAAAGAAAGGCTAATGCATAACTAAATGAAGTGAAGATAAGAAAGACTATGAAAATTGAATTAAATAAAGAGAAGCATTGAAGAGAACACACATTGAAATGAAGATAAAACATAAATATCTAAGGTCTCTGTTATATATTTTAGGAGAAATATGACAAATAGAATGAATTAAGTGGAAGAAAGATATCAGTTCTCAAAGATAAAGCAGAGGATCTAGATGAAGTCAGCAAAGAAATGAAAAAAATTAAAATACTAGGAAAGGAACATATAAGAAATGTAGGATACCAACAAAATCAAAATCATCAAATTATAGACTTAGATGAGGAAGCAAATCCAAACTTAGCCCAGATGGTTACCATAATCACAGAAAGAAAGACATCTCAATTCACATACAAGAAACACATGAGACATTAGCTAGACAAGACCAAAAATAAAAGTTATTATTGGTAATTGTCAGAAAAAAATGCTGAACAAAGGAAAATAGATTCTGGGACATTGTTCTGAAAAGAAAAGTGGAGATATGGAAAGGATAGGATAAAGGGGGAGATTATTGAATCTACTATAAGCCAAAAGCCAACCATTAATCTCAAAGTATTTTATATTGGTATGGATTTTGGTTTATTGATCAATTTTAAGTTATTTTTATACTGTATACATGTTTCTACTCTTGTTTGGGGTATTATGCTTATGAAGATCATTGAAAACTATAATGGATGATTAAGAAATAAAGATTTATAGTTTGTAATCCACAATAATCAAACCTGTAGACATAATAGTTATGTTTTCCAGGTTAAATATATATTTAGATATATAGTGGTCTTCAAACACTTCAAAGATTTATAGATATGACATTTAATATGTTTGTTTAAAAACCTAATGCTTTTCTTGACAGTGAGACATGTCTACTCCTGGCAGTACCAATCTACTTTAGAGAAGCTGATGGGCACCAAAGAACCTCCATATGGAGTTTACTTTTTTATGGCAAAAAGTAGTCATTTGGGCAATGAAAATGCCCTTGCCTCAATTGTTGATAGTATACTGCCGAAACTGCTCTTTGGAACCAACAGGATGCAAACTCTTCAAAGACAAGGTAGAACACTCCTTCAAAACTCCCTGCTTTTCAGAAAAGTCCATCAGATATTGTAGACTTGTAGACCAAAGATGGATACTCCACTATTAAGAAGAACCTAGGATGACTTTTCGGGAAACCAGATATCCCTGTCATTAGGTAACATTTCCCTCTTTTGGGGTCTTTGACTAAATTGAAGAGTAGATAGTCATAGATAAAGTTTTTCTTAGCTATAATAAAAGGTAAATTAGGTATCAAATTTTAAAGTATGAAGATTAGATGAATTATACAGTATTTCCCTAATTTGACAAATACAAATAGACCAAATATTATAACTATACTTCTTATATAACAACTGTTTTGTTATATATAATTTTTTATATTAAAGTTGAAACCTTATTTTTAATTTGATAAAAGGAGGAAAATGTGGAATATTTCTTTACACTGTGTAAATAAATGTTGCTGTGATGGTTTAATAAAGAAGCTAACTGTTGTAACATGGAAATGTTACAAAGAAGAATCAAACTGAATGATGGGAAAGAAAAGGGTAGAGTCAGAAGTCACAGGTAGAAACAGAGAGAAGATGGGCATATCACACTGAGAAAAAATACCAAGCCATGTGGCAAAGAGTAGGTGAAAAATATGGACTAAATTAAATGTAAGAATTAGCTAGAAATAAGCCAGAGCTATTGGCTGAGCATTGATAATTCATATTAAGTCTCTTTGTCAGTTATTTGGGAACTAGAAGGCAGGAAAGAAAAGTCTGTATACATAAATGAAATAGAGAAATTTCCTGATCTATCCAAGCTGACAAAAATAAAAATAAATCTACAACCAGGACAGAAATTTAAAAACATGAATAAAATGAAAGAAAAAGTATTGAAAAAAGATTGCATATATTTCCTCAGATAAATTAGTATTATTCAAAAGATGGTATGATAATTAAAAGACTATTACTCTAAGGACTGGGGATGTAGCTCATTTCCTAAAGTGTTGGTTAATATGCTTGAATTTACTTGATAACTCAGTAATCTAGAACCCAGGTGTGTAATCCTACCCAGCACTTTGGAGGTGAAGGCAGAAGACTCAGAAGTCCAAGGCCAACCTCAGCCATCTATCAAGTTAGGAGATACAGGCCAGTTTGGCAACTGTCTGAGAGAGAGATAAAGACTGAAACAGAGAATAAGATAAAACAAAGAACAAGACTAGAATTCCAACAGTGAAAGTAAAATTGGGTAGTAGATGGGAAAATACACTAGATTGGAAAAGAAATAAAAAGGAACAAACAAAATTCTTTAAAAGCAGCAAAAAGTTAGACTTCAAGCCAATATATTAATATCTATATTCGATCTAAAAAATAATTTGCCAGACAGATTTTTAGAGTACTCCCATCCATACACAGGCAGAGCAAGCACTCATTAAAATTGATTCAAAACTATTCACATCACAGGAGCACTAATCATGAGAAAATAGAAAAGACCTCATAAATATTACTCCAAATCAACCTGAGTATAAATGACTGTATCTGAAAAGGGATGTATTTTATAAATATCAGTTAATAATATATAACCATATATACATATGCATATAAGGAAAGAGAAATAACACCTGTAACTATTACTGCATATCAAATCATCTCTTCATAATGTGCAAATAATTATGCACAACTTAGTAGGTAAGTATAAGACCTAAATAGCACTACGATTTATATTAGACAACCACAACACTTTTATGTAAACATGTACCACTTGCTAGGGTATCCATTTATTGCTTTACTAAATAAAATTCAATATACTTAGGGGAAACCATAATTAACTTATAACTTAAATTTATAAGGAAACATACTTAGAAGAAAACCTCCACATTTGGGGAGAGTGAGAGAAAGAGATGGAGATGATAGAGTTAGAGATAGATGTAGGTACATATGGGGGAAGAAAAAGGAGAAGGAGGAGCAGGAGGGAGCAAGAACATTCAAATAAATCCCAATAATCAAAGATAAGACCATAGGAACAGTATAAAATGTGGCAGGTTAAAACAGTGAAACATACGATAATAAAGCCTGTAGAATGACTTCAATGAAACAGCACTGTCTCCAAAGACAATAGAACTGATGCACATATACAAACTCACAGAGTCTGTTAAAACAAGCACAAGGCCCACACGGATCCTAGTCTCAGCACTAAGATGGGGAAGTAGGCTTGTGCTCACACCCCTAACCAACTGACATCAACTTGTAACGGAAAAATTAGTTTTCTGCAGTGGAATCTCACTCGCTGTATTATCCATACTTCTGGGTATGCCTTATACCCAGGAGTAAATGGCCATCACAGAGCAAAGTCAATGGCTAGATGTTTGACAATTTGTGTCTTGGTCTTTACTTACATATTAAGATTTCTGATTTTGTGTCTTTATGTGGGTGGGATATATGTGTATGTGTGTTACTTGAAATTTTTCTTTGTTCTGTTTTTTGTTGCTATTTGTTTGGGCTTTTTGTTTGTTTATTAGTTTGCCTATTTGTTTGCTTTCTAATATATAGACAAAGAAAAAATGGATTCAGAGTTGTGTGTAGGGGGGAGTGGAATGAATCTAAGGAGCCAAGAAAAGAAAAATTATAATCATAACATATTGCATAAAAAACTTTTTAAATTTAAAACTAAATAAATTATATTAAATGGAAACCCTTTTGGGAAAAAATAATACACTATTTTGAAAGTAATTAACCATATAATATATTTATACTAATAAGTAATATAAATGTCAATGCAAACTATAGCACAAACAAAATAAGTAAACCTTAAGCTTTTATTAAATATGACACTGATAAACATCTGCCTGTAATAATAATCAATAAAATATACATTTTAGAAATTAAAGAGAGACATGACTATAAATTACAAAGGTAAAAAATAATGATTAGAGGACAAAAAAGCAATTAACAATTATAATTCATACATAAGATTCTAGTAAATATCCAATGAAATAAACTATGAAATCCAAATATATGTAAAAATAAGGCTTGTGCACAGGAAAATAATGTCAGGATAGGATGCTTATATTCAACATACCAGGAGATTCAGTATATAAATATTGTCTAATTGCTAACTTATTGGCAATGTAGAAATTGGAAAATAATTTTAAAATCAATTATTATTAAAACATATTAAAGAATATATATAAGTATATAAACTAAAATATAAATAAAGATATTAATTCACAATTAAAACTTTGGCAGAAGGTCTACCTAAAATCTAGTTTACCAGGCAAACACTAAACCTTAAAAAATAAATTAAAACCAATATTATTTCAAAGTCAGAATAGAAAGAAAAGTATACTCCCTAACTTGTTTTACAAGGCCAGAATTTTCCTCATATCAAAATAAAGCAAAAATATAAGAAAAGAAAATTATAAACTGCTTTTTCCCATGAATACAGATTCAAATATACTTAGCAAAAATTATAGCAAATTGAATCTAATAAAGTGGGATTTATTCTAGCAATGAAAGGTCAGCGTGACATCAAAACCAAATCAATTTAAAATGCTGCATTAGCAGAAAACAGCAGAGATAGCTATGATGATTTCAAATGACACAGGTAAAGCATTTGCTAAAATTTTAAACCAATTTCTGTTACAAACTCTGAGAGTCTTAAGAAAAATGAAAAGTGTCTATCAGGAAAAACAGCAGATATTCACTAATGACACAGAAAAAAATGCCTTTCTTCCAGAACACAGCCCTCCACAGCAATAACACTACAGATTCATTCTAAAACAAAAAACTGATCCTTGCACATGTACATCTACTTGTGTACTCTGTATGTGTACTTCTGTGTGCGGCATGTATTGCCATTGCTCATGAGTCAAGGCAACAGAATAATCTTGGGTATCAGTCCTCACCTTCTTCTTCAAGACAGAGTCTCCCTTCTCATGGCTGTGTACGCTCGGCTCTCTCACCAAGCCTAAGCTTCATGAGCTAGTAATGAGTGTGTACTCTCGTCTGTCTGGTTTGAGAGCTTCATGGAATACTCCTTTCTGAAACTAATAGTACTGCAGTTGAGACATGGTGTCTAGCACTAATTGGCTCTGGAGAATCTAACTTGTGAAGCACGCTCCTTACCCACTGAATTCTCTCAGAAGACTACAAAATTGATGTTTACTTTATAACAGACTCCCTTCCTTATTATCAAATAACATAATTAATAAAGCCTATTAAAATAAAAACATTGTAGCTATAGACCCTGTTAGAATGCATACATATAATTTAATAGTTAAGCAAAATTGATTAGCTAAACATTTGTGGAATACAAACTGTAATGAGAAAAATATTAAACATAATTCTAAGATATACATTTCTGTTCCTTAAATGTCACTATCAAGAAAATATCATGCGCAGCCCATTGTTTTTACACTAATTAAAAAGACTTTATTATAAAATTAAAATATGGACATGAAGAAATGGCTCATTAACTAAAAGTACTTCCTGCTCATCCCCAGAACCCATATAGTACTTCACAACTCTCTATAATTCTGGTCCCAGGGATTCCAATGTCCTCTTCTGGTTTCTGTGGTCACTGCATTCACATGGTACATGTAATATAGATAAAACACTGAAACAGATAAAATAAAAAATAAAAATACCATTTAAAATCATGTAAAATGGCTTTGTTGTCCTTGTTGTTACTTTGTGCTGTTTTAGATTCCAGAGTGAGCAGGGCTTCCTGAAAGTGACACAGTATCTTCTTGTCCTGACAGTCCTGTGTGATTCCAGGCTGTGATTTGTGTGTCGTGGGTACTGGGAGCGTTAGCATCCCTACCGAGTTACGACTTCAACACTACTCTGCGGTTCTTAGGAAAGAGTTATTTTAGCACAAGGCACTTGTGTCCATTTCCTCTTGAGCTTTAGTAGTTTGCGTCTCTCAGGGCTCATTTTGTCAGAGTTGCTAAATTTATTTTTTTCCTTTTTTTTAAATTTATTAAAGATTTCTGTCTCTTCCCCACCGCTGCCTCCCCTTCCCTCCCTCCCCCAATCAAATCCCCCTCCCTCATCAGCCCAAAGAGCAATCAGGGTTCCCTGCCCTGTGGGAAGTCCAAGGACCACCCCCTCTATCCAGGTCTAGTAAGGTGAGCATCCAAACTGCCTAGGCTCCCGCAAAGCCAATAGGTGCAGTAGGATCAAAAACCCATTGCCATTGTTCTTGAGGTCTCAGTAGTCCTCATTGTCCGCTATGTTCGCTATGTTCAGCGAGACCGGTTTTAACCCAGGCTTTTTCAAACCCAGGCCAGCTGGCCTTGGTGAGTTCCCAATAGAACATCCCCATTGTCTCAGTGTGTGGGTGCACCCCTCGCGGTCCTGAGTTCCTTGCTCGTGCTCTCTCTCCTTCTGCTCCTGATTTGGACCTTGAGATTTCAGTCCGGTGCTCCAATGTGGGTTTCTGTCTCTGTCTCCTTTCATCGCCTGATGAAGGTTAATATTCAGGAGGATGCCTATATGTTTTTCTTTGGGTTCTCCTTCTTATTTAGGTTCTCTAAGAACCCGAATTATAGGCTCAATGTCCTTTATTTATGGCTAGAAACCAAATATGAGTGAGATACTTTCTTCCTTGTTGCCATAGAATTGGTGAAGGATGAACCAAGGGCTCTACAGTTCCCTAAAAATTTGTATCATTGAAGAAAAGAGAAAATTGTGGGACCAATGGGTTACTACTGTGATTTTTGAGGACTATGTGCAATAACATTGCATTGTATCTGGGAATTTACTAAGGGATAGATTTAAGTCACTTTTACGGTCTTAAAAAATGTAACATGTAAGAAGATGGATGTGTTCTTTTTCCTTACTGTAGTGATTGTATCGGTGTATCCTTACACATGTGTGTAAGTAATGTGTTTTATACCTCAAACGTGTGTAATAAAACAGCATGACAAAGAAAAAAAATAAAATAATGTAAAAGACAAAATTTGTAGCACTTGTTCAGTTGGATGGATGTCATTAAAAACATACACAGGATTTTCTTGGCTCAAAAGCATGAAAATATATGTCCTTTAAAACTGTTCCAAAGCAGTTAAGGTCAACTGTTGCATACCAGAAGTCTCTTTTTACTGTGAGACTCCTATTCTTTATCCTGACTGAGGGAGTGGTTGTGCAGTTTTATGACTTTTACAAGACTCACAAAAATCTATGCCAAATTGAATCAATTTTCCCTATGTAATTATGAAAATCAATACAAATATTTGAATAGGGTTTCCTCCCAAAAGATGTATATGCCAAAAAGCATTGATACAACACTACCATTGGGAAGATGGAAATTAAAACAAGCAGAAAATTAATGACACTAAAAATATAGAGAGTAGACATGAATTTTATGGAGAAATAATTCTTACTGCTGTTGCTTAACCAGTTTTGCCAAGCATTGCATATATGATTACCAAATGATAAAGTATTTTAACTCTTAGGTATTTAGTCAAAGTAAATGGAAATCAGTATTTACAGAAATTTCTCTACTCAATCTTAGCTATGCATGAGGCCTTCTACAGTAGACACATTTCCATATCCAAACTGTGGTATATTGATCACAACTTGTGATATGTGCACAACCTGGTTTATCTGCTAAAAGAAGAAATCATGAAAAAAGATGAAAGAGAGATAAGTCCACATTTTAAAAATTTATTGCTAATATCAGACTAAAACGGTCAAACCAAGAATCTGACAAGGGATTAGTGCTTGTATTAATTAATAAATTAATTAATTTGTATTACAAAAATTGCAATGGTAATAAGCGAACAGGGGAAAACCTGTAGGTGAGGGACGTATTTACAGACTTGACCTTGTGTGGTACACCCACTAATATAATCTTCAGGTTTGCAAAGTGGTATGTGTTGGGCTGTTCACACAGTTTATCATGGCCATCATACCTCAGTGGCTCTGGAAGCTCACAGAAGGATGGAAATCCTGTTACTGATTACTACGAGACTAGAGATGGAGAAGCTGGCAGGGAGCTGCCCTTGGATGCTGTTTGTTACAAAGGAGCATGGAAAGATGCACCCTGGTGATTTATAAAAAAAATTCTAAATCTGATCATAGTGTGGGTATAGAAGTATGTGCTTCCTTCAAAACCTGTCAGTTATATATTTAAGATGAACATATATGTGTATCATGGACATTGATAATATTGATGGCATTTTTAATTGGATTGTTTGAAATTAATCAAAATACTTAATCAGTATAATTAGGATGTGGAATATGATTATCTATATTTAGTGACGGTGGCTACTTGTGGAAATGTTCATATATGTACATTACAGTGGAAATACAGGTCTCTGATTCTTTACATACAACTTATGCTTTTCTCTTTTCTGGCCAGTGGAAATGGAGGTGATGTTTCAAGCAAACTTAGTTCTCCAGTCATTCATGCCAACAGATACCCCATGATAATACTGTGAGTGCCTAAAACCCTCACACTGGGTATTCTGTCCTAAGGAAGGTTAAGTGTGTTGGAGAAAATGGGACTTGGTAATGTACAGTCGGTTAAAACTACTGTCAAAAAAAAAAAAAAAAAAAAAACAGACACAAAGACTCTAAAGTTCCCAGCCAGACAATCCTTTATTTTGGACAGCCTGGTTTGGAGATATACACACTAGCCTCAGTTAAGCTTTTATGGTTGGCCTGAACTGTTTCCACGGAGCAGAAATACAATTGGATCCAGGTTGCATACAGAATCTTTGCATCCTTTGAAAGCACTAATACCAAAAAAGGACTTGGCAGTGGAATAGATAATAGCATTTAGATAGCCACTTTTCAGAAAGTATTTGAAAAATAATTTTATGAGATTTTAGCTTTATTTAACATTAGTGCCTGTGTAAACACTGTGGGAAATTATTACATTTCCCTTTGGGAAACTGGTTAAACGTTTGATTAAACATCTTTTAGGTTTAGTGATTATGGTATTGGGGCAGAAACGTGTTCCTAGCAAATGAGAAGAAGTTCTAAAGGCAAATATATGTGTCTTTCCCGTAATGGGCCAACATACTATTGAAAAATTTGAAACTTCCAAGGAATTCAATACTGAGGCAAGGGAAAGAGTGAAGCTCTGGTGCTGGAAAGAGCAGACACTTGACTCAGAAAGAGATTTCACACAATTCTGACGACCTTCATATGCCCGTAGTAGAGAGCCAGGACACTGAACAATAACTTGAATAACAAGGACTTGAACTACATCTTGACCAAGATTGCTTATTCATGCGTACCTGTTGCCATCTATCTAAACTGGACCCATAGGTCAGTACCTCTAAAGACAGCCCTGTGGTCCTCAGATCCCTTTTATTCCTCTTACCAGTGTTATCACTGTGAAGTAATCTTCTCTCTTTGCTTTCCATTATCACTCACTTCTTTGTTGGATTCGAAAGAATTGACCCAACATAGCTTGTTAAGGCTCTAAAACGCCAGTCTTTTACTCTAAAAGATGAGATATTCTAAAAAGAACTATTTAGATTGGGAATTTTGGAGGATTACTCTTTTATAAATAACTATTCATTTTTTGAGAATTTCATAGAATGTGTTTTAATTATATTCTTCTCTGATTCCTCCCTAGTAACTGTTCCTAGATTCATCCCCATCTCCCTGTTTCCCAACCTGAATGACATTTTAAAATGTAGCACAATGAACCTAATTTGTGCTGTTCATATATTCCTAGATGTGAGGCCATTATCAAATGGAACATAAAAGTCAGTTTACCAGGGCCATAATCTTAACAAAAATGAGGTCTTTCTCCTTCAGAATCTATCAGCCATCCATAGATTCTCATAGCTACTGTGGTTGTATGCACAAGATGAAGCCAATCATGGTAGTCTGAATGTGGCTGGTCTCCTTAAGCTTTTATATAGGAAGTGGCACTATTAGGAGGTGTGGCTTTATTGCAGTGAGTATGGCCTTGTTAGAAAAATTGAGTCAGTATGGGGGTGGGCATTGAGGTTTTTCATGCTCAGGATACTTCCCAGTGTCTCAGTAGATTTCCTGTTCCCTGCAAGATGTAGGACTCTCAACTATGTCTCCTGTACCATGTCTCCTTGCACACTGCCATATTTCTAACAGAATAATTGTCTGAAACTGTAAATAAGCCACCTTAATTAAATGTTTTCCTTTATAAGAGTTTCCATGGTTATGGTGTCTCTTTAGAGCAATAGAAACCCTAAGACACCAGCAACATTCTAGTCTGGGGAAGGGATTTATCAACTATGAGTTTGCAGATACAGAGGTCTTGTCATGTCTAGAAGACATTGTTTTGCTCCAAGACTCTTTTATTTTATTTCAAGACAGGATTTCTTTGAGTATTCCTGGATGTCCTGGAACTCACTTTGTAGACCAGGCTGGCCTCAAACTCACAGGGATTGGTCGGCCTCTGCATTCCAAGTGCTGGGATTAAAGCTATGCATCTTCACTGCCTACCTGTTCCAGGACTCTTGATACCTGAGTATTGCAATGCTTCTGCCTCCCTTCTGAGGGGAGTTCAACTTTATCCCTCGTGGAGGAGTGGTGATATAAATGTCTTATATGTGTCTGAACACTCTACAAATACTCATTCTTGACACTCTGACCACTCTCCACTGCACAAGTAAACTTTTCTGATTATGTCTCAGAGCTGTACTTATATATGGGCATAAAGATATTGATTTATAAGGCAGTTTGATACTATGTCTCTTTATCAGAATAATACAAGCATATTTACCCCTGAGGCATGTTAACTCCGAAACCATGGGTTTGTGATATTTGCAATGCCACACATGTTGTCTTCTGTGGAGCTGGCCTTAAATCAATAGAAAGCAACTGGTTACCATCATAGCATTAATGCCAGTATTGCATTCTTGAATGTGTCTTGCCTGGTTGGTCTTAATTGTATTTCACAGGGTTCACAGCTATGTAACATTGTTGTTGACTTTTCCCTACTAGCAGCCTACATAGGACCTTCCTGTATTGTGAAACACAACCAGTACACTGAAAGCAAGAAGTCATTTCCTAGTCACTAGCAACCTGTTTTGTCTGCACGCTATCAGCAATATATGTGATATCTTCAGCAACAAGATCATGCCATAAGTTATGGAAGGAAATAAAGAGCCTGTATTGATTTTGGGGGAGGGGGTCTTTGGCACACCTCTTGATCAACAACTTGAGCACTTATAGATGTTTTTTTGTAAAATGTGATGACCACCAAATCTTAAAAGCCTTTTTATAGAAAATACTCCAAAGAGCAAAACAACCTCCTTTAAAAAATAGTGGCTGTTTTGAACCAAATAATGAAATCTGAAGGACTAAGAACCATGGACATAGAGTTGTTGACACAATGGCAAAAGACACAAATTAATGGAATTAAAGAGCAGTGGTGAGTCATAGGATGCTAGAACACTGTATTTTCACTAACAGGATGAGGGCACCACCTGAAAGCAGGTGTTGGTGAGCTTTTATCCAAGATGAAATCCCTCAGAATAGTAGGTGCCTTTATCAGGGAATCAGCTGAGTGGCAGTTTTGAACCTGTGCTTCCCTGGGATTATTAATATGTCCACATGGCTGTCACTCTAAGGAAGACAAATAAGTACCAAGCCATAGAATTGCCTTTCTTTTCACAGGCAGTGGTGTAGTCATCAATGTTGACCTCTGAGTCTTTGAGCATCTTATGCACAAGATAATCCCTTGGCTCTCAATGGCGGGGTGGCAGATAAAAGCTGGGCACACTGTGGAGAGAAAAGTATGTCTCTTCTGCTGGTGAATTGAGAAATAATCACTCCAAAAGAAAAAGAACTACTTTTTTCATTTCTAAAGTTCCATGGCAGCATGTACCAAATTAAAGGTCAATATTTTGAGTATTTAAACTGTTTCAGCAGTTGCAAAAAAAAGATTCATAGGGGGAATTCTATATTTTGGATCTGTTTGCAATACCAACTATGACATACCATCATTGTAAACCTCAAATATTAGTCATGGAAAAACTATTTTTAATGTATCTTTATTGACTTAACACAATGTATAGATAATCTGGGAAAATGCTAATAAACCTACCACAAAGCATTTTATAATTTCACAACATCTGACTTGGGATGTGCAAAGTCTACATTACAAACAGTTGTGAAACAAAACAAGGAGGAAGAACAAAACATCTTCAGATTAATGGGAAACAAAACAGAAAAAAATAAATTTTGCAGGTTAAAGATTGTTAAGACAGACAATAATAAGTTCCTGTTAGTCCTATGTGTGTTCAATACATCTGCACAGGAAGTGCTTGATCACATGTAGGTGGGAGGTTTGTGGGCTAGAAATATGTCAGGATATGTACTTGCCCATGATTGGACCTGATGGGAAATACTGTGGTCCTATGATTTTGCTATTTTTAAGCCTTCTCAAAATATGACTGATGACCATTTTCTGAATGACCATCCTCCTGGCCTGTATTTAATTCAAATTTGCTTCAAAAGTGTGAAACAAGTCTTTCTCGTGTAAATCTCGGGATTAATATTCTAACTCCCCATTTTTTATGTTTCTTTTCTGATATCTGAATGTTAGTTCCATGTCTTGTGAAGTTTCAAACCTGAAAATGTGTCTCTTCAGGACTCAAGCCTGTTTTTTAAATGCAGTCACCAGAGGAAAAAGATGTCCACTTTGTCTCAGTCTCTGTGAGGATAATTTCCAAACACTGGTAAAGCCCAGTTGGTAAAGCTCATATTTGGATCCTCCCTTTAACATCTGCTTACTAAGAAGAACAAATGAGAGAAAGCGTAGGTTATTGTCTTTGAACATCCGACTTACACACTCACTTTGCTAAATATGACTATCTCCAATTACATTTATTTTCTAGACAAATCTTAATTCCATTCTTGATGTTTTAATATTACTCGACAGTGGCCTACAGAATTTCAAATATCTACTTACCTGTTAATATATATATAGCTATAATGTTGAGAAAACTTGGCTACTGAAAAATATGCTAAAATAAACATCATTTTTAGCCATCTTTGTGATTATGTTGCCTTATAGTCCGTTGGTTTAAAACCCAGTTTGGTAACATTGACGTATGGAAGCCCTAAATTTGGAAATGATTTTCACAGTGGTTAGACCATTTGCCTTCCAATCAGTGTTGAATGACGTTTTCTCTGCCTTAAATTATTGCCAGTATTTACTGCTTGTCTTCTTCATGATGATCATTCAAGCTAGAGAAAGATTAAATTTCATATAGTTCTACTGATGTGCGAGTCCCCTGTGTGTACGATGTGATTACCATTAATGAATAAAGAAACTGCCTTGGCCTGTTGATAGGACACAACTTAGGTACATGGGGAAAACAGAACTAAATGCTGGGAGAAAAGAAGGACAGAGTGAGGGAGACGCCATAGAGCCACTGGATATAGGCATGCTGAAACTTTGCTGGTAGGCCACGACCTTATGCTGATGCATAGATTAATGGACATGGGTTAAATTAAGATGTAAGAGTTATTCAATAAGAAGCTAGAACTAATGGGCCAAGCAGTGATTTAATTAATACAGTTTCTGTGTGGTTATTTCAGGGCTAAACTACCCGGCACAAACAAGTGAGCCCTCCTACTACAGTTTACTATGTTTATTTCCGGTTGAATAAGTATGTTGAATATTTTTCATTTGCTTGCTGGTCATCTGTGTTTCCCCTTTTAAAACTGACCATTTATTTCATTGTTCCATTTATTTATTAAGTTGTTGGATTTTTATGTTATGTTTAAAAATTCTTTACATATTATGATTATTAATTATGTCAAATGTACTCCCAACAAAGGTCTTCTACTCTTATATGAGATATCTTTTACTCAATCATTCAATTTCCTTGCTGCTTAAGATTTTTAGAATTTTATACAATCCCATTTGTCAATTCTTGGTACTATTTCCAAAATCACTAGAATATTTGTTTGAGAAAATATTTACATATTTCTATTGTTAGCGTTTGAGCTATTCAGGGAACACATGCACACATACACACAAACCCACACAGATACACATGCAACAGCCGTTTTCTTTCTCTACACTTATAACTGACTCTAGTTTCCACTGCCACAGGGAACTTACAGGTACCCTATCAAAACAGTTTTCCTGTAATTCTATAATCCTCACTTCGACAAAGGAAGTTTACTGAGACCCTAAAACGTGAGGAACTAGATGTAGTATGAATGCACTTTAATGAAAGGGGCCAAACTTTACCTCCTTCCTTTTTCATCAAGATGTTAGAGGCAACATGATTACAAAGGTGTACTAAAAGCTACTCATCAGCTTCAAGACATGAGATTTCTCCATCACTTTGAAACCTGTAAAAGGAGATTCACATTTAGCCTTGGGGCCTGGAATCTCCTCAAAACCCCTTCATATTCTTTGTATCCATAGTATAATTAACTTGTTTAATACATTTTTCATCCAAAAAAAATCTGCCTCAATGTCCCCTTGAGCCTCAAATCTGAACCCCCTTGTCATGATTTGGATGGATATTTCCTTGAAACAGCTGGCCCTTTAAGAACCCCTTGAACTTTGTAGTTGTTTCACACCCCAAGACAGCTTCATGTGGAGAGTTTCACAGGTTGGCAGCCTGCCTGCCATCTCCAGACAATACAAAAGTCAACACTGAATCAGGTACCTTCTACGGGTTTATGTTAGACTATATTGTCTAAAACAAGTGACTTTAAGGGCATTAATCATACACAGTTTACTTTTTGTGACACTGGTTGCACATCTAGAAGGAAATCAAGAGACACAAAGACCCCTGATGCTTTTACTTCTTCCCACCTATTGACCACCAGACATAATGGTATCACAAAGTTCTTAGGAACATGGACAGTTTTATCCAGTGAAACACCTAGTGGGTAGAGGGCCATTTTCCAATCTTAAATATGCTCTTTGCTTTGCCAGCTTTACATTGTTTACCAAATCCTGTTGTAGCACAAAAGATCTATTCATCCCCAGAGCCTCTTTTCCCAGCAGTTTGAAGCCTGCAACCTTTCTCTGCAGAACATAACACAGCTGCTTTCTAGCCAGATCACTGCCCTGCTGAGCTTACAGCAGCCCCTGCTTGCCCAGGATGGTAGCACTAGGTTTCTCATTCTCTCCTGATATGGGGTGGTTTATGGCTGCTAATGTTCTCTTTTCTGAGAGCCTTTCTATTGAAAGATTAATATGATCCCAAGATTATGAGCTTTTCTACTAAAATATCCACATTTTCCTACAGTTCCCATTTCCTTCCCTGGGCTAGCACTGGCACCTATTACATAGCAGCAGCTCTTCATCTTTGTCTGTGCAGGTACCCATCCAGATTTGTCCCTTTCCACAATACACATTCTCAAAGAAATATCCAATATGTTTCCACTTGAAATTTTCCTTTCTAGTCAGATCAAAGTAAGTGTCAAATGTCTGTCCCCTCTGGAATACTAAGGCTATCCCTCCTTGCTGCTTACTTATGGCCAAATAAACAACATTTTGATCCTAAAAGTGAGTTTGACCCCGAAAAAGGTCTCCCATTTTTGTCCTTCTCTCACCTCTAATTTATTATTAAATTACATTCTTGAGTGTCAGAGGGAGTGGCTCAGGATCGGGATTTCCTGTGTAGCCCTGACTTTCCTGGAACTAGCTTTGTAGACCAGGCTAGCCTCGAATTTACAGAGATCTGCTGCCTGCCTTAGCCTCCGAGTGCTGGGATTAAAGGCTTGCACTCCCACCACTCGGCCTTAATTTACATTTTTTTAAATCAAGCAATCAACTCAAATTGTTCCTGTAGCCTGAAAATTGTCTCTGCTACATCTTCTCCCCCTCTCCTTTGGTATTCCCAGGACCTACATACTAGAGACACAAGGGTTTGATCCTGTTGATGTTCTTCCCACACACAGCAAACTTCTCTGTCACACCAACAAAAGACAGTATGCCCTTTCAAAGAAAGTTACAACAGAATAATGATACAAAGGAGAAACCACTTAGCTAATGGAATCCTGTCTGGTTAAATTCCTTGACATTATTCTCCTAAAAAGGCTTCATACAGAGTATCCAAAGCATTCTACTCTGTCCTTTGCCCACTGAATGGTTAATGTCACCAAGTTACACGCTAAATCGTGTACTAGCTAGTGTCATGTGCGTTCCTAAGAGTTTACTAATATGTTTTATGTGATCTGTTTAAGTCAAGAAAATGAACTGAATATAAGATCATTTTTACGTTTTATTTATAGGATATATGCCTGAATTTAAAAATACATATGCATGCATACTAATGTATATGTATGGGCATGTCTTGATAAGGCTGTATATGTATGGTTATATAAACATTCAGGGTTTTAAGAAAAGATATAAAGGTACATCTTAGAATTTGCATGTATAGATAATCTTAATTTAACCAAAAAGTATTAAAATCCCCACCGTCCAAATGTAATGTGCTGAGATAAAACTGATGCAACTATTTAAAAAATGTCTTTTAAATATTACTCTGTTCTTAATATATTCACATTTTTTTCTACATAAAGCATCCAAGATTTAATAACTGCACATTCTGGACATTCAAATACTAAGTATCTTTCTAACAGTAGGAATTTTTCTATTTAAAAAGTTAATTTTTAGAAATTCTTCCCAACTAATCATAAAATATATTTTTTGTGAGCAACTACACAAATAGTTAAATCTATTTTTAAATTTGGCCCATTATACACAAATTTCCTTGTGCCTGTGATTTTTCAGACCTGTAGACTGATAGTTAAACAACAAAACTGCCACTAGTAAATTGTCAAAACTGACTAAAGACTTAAGCCTGAAATAATTCCATCAGTTCTTCTAAATCTAAGATTAACATCTTTTGAAAAATGTTCATTACCTCCTTAAAAAATAAGTACATGCCATTGTATAAAAATATTGTGAAAAACAAGTTTGCATTCCCACCAGCAATGGATGAGTGTACCCCTTACTCCACATCCTCTCCAGCAAAGGCTATCATTGGTGTTTTTGATTTTAGCCATTCTGACAGCTGTAAGATGGTATGGCAAAGTTGTTTTGATTTGCATTTTCCTGATCACTAAGGAAGTTGAGCATGACCTTAAGTGTCTTTTGGCCATTTGAAATTCTTCTGGCTTTGTGGGAGCCTAGCCTGTTTGGATGCTCACCTTCCTAGACCTGGATGGAGGGGGGAGGACCTTGGACTGCCCACAGGGCAGGGAACCCTGACTGCTCTTCAGACTGGAGAGGGAGGGGGAGAGGAGTGGGGTGTGGGGAGTGGGAGGAGGGGGAGGAAATTTTTAATAAAATATATATATATATACATCATATATATGTATATATATATAAATATTGTGAAAAACATGGTTGTTTCTGTTCCAGAGAGATAGCACCAGAGTGAAGAGCTTTAATGATAAATGAATATTTGAGAGGCACCTGGTGATTTTTCCCTGGAGAAGCAGTAACAATCTGGGGACAGAAAGTTTCAGCCCCAGGTGTTGTATGGTATGCAGAGTTACTACAAGACCTAGTCTAGAATGGTCTAACCATATATTCATATTATATATTTAATTATAAATATCATATATAAGTTATATATATATTAGAGAAAAGCATAAAATCTTAGATATTAGTGGTATTTTCAATATTGTCAGAAGATGGTGTGTTTTCTTGAAATTCATGGGATTAATGTTGGAGGATTACAGGCCATCCTGATGTCTGACTTCTGGATCAATTCCATTGTGATGTGGCAAAGGCTCTTCAGAGATGAGGCTACATGCAGCAGGTGCTGAGGAAAGTACTGTGGGAAAGAACAGATTCATCTGAGATAGGATTACTCAAGATGTGTTAATGGTCCATTTTTTCTTTCTTTCTTTTTTTAAGAATCAGTCTTTGATCCTGAGTTTGATTGAAAAGATAACCATGGGCAAGCGTTATGAGTCTCTTGTGAAGTTTTTGTTCACTCCTCTTTGAGGGACAGTGGCCCGCACATCCATTTGATATTAACAGAGATTGGCAATTAGCTTCTACAATCACACAGCTTCAAAATCAGGTCAGGTTGTTCTGTAAATGAAAACCCCACTGAAGCTGTTTCTCTTATCCTCTTCTTTGTCTAAATCAGGATCCTGGACTTCAAAGCTAAAACTGTAGCCTCTCAGAAGCAATACAATCAGTACAGACTAAAGGAAAAGTGGCAGGCCAGCCTCTTCAAACTTTGAAACTAGGATGAAAAGAACGACTTAAAATTCTATGGAGAGTCAAATGCCCTATTAATCATAGAAGCTGATCCTGCAGGGGCAGAGAGTGCAGTCCACAGTCATTACAGCAAGGTAAGTGACTAGATTTGCTTTTTAAAACCCATAGATACATTTCTCAATCCATTCAAAAGTTATTGTACATCTCCATGAATGCATGTCCTTTGTGTTGTAATTGGTCAGTAAAAATTTCTAAAATCGATTTTAAAAAGGAAAGTCACAGTCTTAGATACCATGACAGACTGCCTGTCTTTCAAATCTAAAGACTGACTGTTAGGAATTGTACAGCCTAGTGTCAGACAATATATCAGTGCTTTCCAATCCCTCTCCTGATGAGGTGAAGCCTATAAAGCAGTCTCACTTGGCAAGGACCAGTGGACTTCGGGACAGCGCACAATACTGCTGGGACTTGTGGTCTCACTCTCTTCCCTCTCATAGTTCTGACGAATCTCTTGTCAGCTTTTAGTGTCACTTTGCCAATTATGCTTGGGACACAGATAGGATCATTTCTGTAAACCCCATTTTTTTCTCAAAATACCTTCCCCTAAAGTTCTTTGGGCACTGATGCTTTTTGGGTTTCTTGTCTGAGTATGCCATCTGTAACGTCAGACCCTGGGAGCTGTCCTGGTTCAATGCTGACAGAATCTGAGGTAATTCATGCCTCTTTTTGGAAATATGCTCTCAACAATATTATTGTTCTTGGAAATGTGTGCCTATGTTTATCAGCTTTTAGCTTTGTAAAGACAGAATGTACTTGGTTCGGTATTCGGCCAAGTTAGCAAAGTGATTGTTTTTTTTTTCTGTTTGTTTGTTTAAAAGATGTTTTGTTGTAAAAGTTGGAAAAATATTTGACACATTTGTTTTTGGTATAGGTTAGTGTTGGAGGGTAGGAAAAATCTTGTTTGTTAGTAGGAAATAAGCTTACTTGTTTTGATGTATAAATAAAGACAGTTGGAGCTATTTGAGGCTAGCCACTTGTGTGAACCTGATGTGATGTTTGGACAATTCATTTCTTTGTGACAATTTCCCTTTCCACTCTCAGGACCTGAACCTGGGCTGCAGTGGGACTGTGGCAGTTGACTATATTCATTTTCATTTTATCACTGGTAAAGGAAAAGACAGAAAACTCTCTTTTAAGATCTGCTTTTGAATCTTAGGAAAATATGATTCAAATACACCCATGTCCTTATGGTTACTCAAGTCTAGTATGGAAGGCAAATTCACAGGTGCATAGGTCATTATGTGTATGCAATAATTTTTTACTCTCCTAGAATTCATGGTACTAAAGAAATGAAAAATCACTGGTTCTTCAGGAGAATCAATTAACGTTATTAAAGCAGAGGCAAGAACAGTATTCAAACAGTATGAAAGGCTATGGTATGTTTGAGCAGTTCTGTATCAGCTAGTATCTAGAACATAATACTAAAGGTCAGCTGTGATAGATGCTCAAATCATGACAGAGTATGAGCTTTGGTCTGTAGGAGATTAGCAACCAAGCATGATCTTGGGTTATATTTTCCTATCATATTTCTTTTGGGGTATTTTTTGAAATATTAAATTGGCATTGAAATGATGAGCTTGAGTGGAACCTAATCCATGCAAATATGAAATAAGTTGCCATAATGATGACTGATATAACTCAACAGGCAGTTAGATAGGTTGCAAGCAGTGTGGCCATCCTTCATTTCTGTGGTACAGTCAAGAGATCATAGAAGAATGGATGGGAGAGAAATAGTTAAACTTCAAAATTGCAGGTTAAAGAAGAAAGTATTACAAATAATCACTGTGGAGGCTTCTGTAACAGAAACTTATTGAGGAGACTGTGCCAGAGGATAAATGCATAATTAAGTGCTTCAGACACCTTGTGATTCCCAAAGTTTTAAAAGATGTAGGGTAGAAAAATAATCCATTTCAGTGATAGACATGTAGGTTTTGACCTCAAACCATAAACATAATATTTGAGATTCCCAGTTGAAGAACTTACTCAGGACATCTGTCATGAACAAAGGGAAAGTCAAAATGATGCTCTTGAAAGTAATAGTATTTCAGGCCACATGAGAGAAGAAAATTCAATGAGAAAAGATAATGAAAAACATAAAATTAGAATAGTTTCTGGGCTATAAAACTTAAAAGATATCAATTTGCAAGGAAAGAATGTGTATCACGATGTCTGCATGCTAACCTACTTTCATGAGTTTCTCATTAAGATTTGATTTTTATTTCTTTTAAACAATTAGATAAAGAACAGGTAGTAAGATACAAGAGCAAATAGTGTCATGTGTTTCTTTTTCATTTTGTGTTGCATATAGATATGCAAGTGAATTATACTGTTGCAGGGAGGAGGCTGCTCAGGTCCTGGCTGCCTGGCTAGATTAGAGCTAAAATAATTACACATAAACTGTTTTAATTAAATCACTGCTTGACTCATTAGCTCTACCTTCGTATTGACTAACACGTTTATTAATTTAAGCCATTTCTATTAATCTGCATATCACTGTGTAGCTGTGACTTGCCAGGTAAAGTTCCCATCTTCTGTCTCCAGTGGCTCCATGGCTTCCCTCCAACTCCACCCTTCTTTCTCCCAGCATTCAGCCTATTTTTCCCTGCCTAGCTAAGTTCTGCTCTGTTATAAGTACAAGCAGTTTCTTTATTCATTAATAGTAATCACAGCACACAGAAGGCACTCCCACATCTTTAATCATCTCCCTATTAGTTAGCAATTGCATTAGACTTAAAGTAATGCAATACTAAAATTTCATGTTTTCCACACTCAAAGATGTCATCTCACATTAAGCAGAGATGAATATCTTAAATATCACCATAGAACCTTTATCCAGCAACTGATGGACACAGAGACAGAGACCCACATCAGAACACTGGACTGAGCTCCCAAAGTCCAGTTGAAGAGTGGAAGGAATGAGAATATGAGCAAAGAGGTCAAGACCATGATGGGTTCAACCACTGAATACAGTTTACCTAAGCTAATAAAAGAGTACCAACTGCAGTTGGACTGGGAAGGAACAAGCATAAGTCTAAACTAGTCCCTCTGAATGTGGTTGACAGTTGAATTACTGGGACAGACTGAGGGGCCTCTGGCAATGGCACCAGGATTTATCCCTACTGCATGTACTGGCTTTTTGGTATCCTATTCTCTTTTGATGTATAACTTGTTCATCCTAGATATAGTAGGGAGGGCCTTGGAACTTCCACAAGGCAATGTGCCTTACCCTCTCTGAGGATTGGATGGGGGGGTGGGAGGTTGTGTGGAGGGAATGTGAGGAGGAGGAGGGAGTGGGAATTTGGATTGGTGTTGTAATATGAGCGGCAGGCTATGTTCCTGGCACCTGGCCGCCCGCAAGGCTAGCTTTATACCCGAAATAATTACATGGAAACTCTATTCTTTTAAACACTGCCTGGCCCATTAGTTCCAGCCTCTTATTGGCTAGCTCTTACATATTGATCTAACCCATTTCTAATATTCTGTGTAGCACCACGAGCTGGCTTACCAGGAAAGATCTTAACCTGCGTCTGTCTGGAGTGGGAGAATCATGGCAACTGCCTGACTCGGCTTCTTTCTCCCAGCATTCTGTCTGTCTACTCTGCCTACCTAATTTTCTGTCCTATTAAAGGGCCAAGGCAGTCTCTTTATTTAACCAGTGAAATTAACACAAAACAGAAGACTCCCATATCAGATTGGTATTTTTTTTAAAAATCTAATAAATTAAAAAAAAGAAGTTACTATGGTCATTTTTGATGTGGGATTTCCGTCTGTATGCTGTGATTACCACTGATTAATAAAGAAACTGCTTTGGACTTATAGCAAGGTAAAACTTAGGTAGGTGGGGAAAACAAAGCTGAATGTTGGTAGAAGGAAGGCAAGTCAGAGAGAAGCCTTGTAGCCCTGCTGGAGACAGAAACCAGCACTTTTCCCAGTAAGCCACAGCTACATGGTGATACACAGATTAATAGAAATGGGTTAAATTCATATGTAAGAGTTAGCCAATAAGAAACTAGAGCTAATGGGCCAAGCAGTGATTTAATTAATTTGGTTTCTGTGTGGTTATTTCAGGTCTAAACTACCAAATGGCCAGAATGAGTAAGCGGCCTCCATCAACACATCTTGTCTGTCATGTTATCTTTATGCATTTGTGGATTTAACACGCTCATCTATTAGTGACTAGGACTGTCCCATTGTATGGCTTCTAGTCTCAAGACCAAAGTAACTACTGAAGTTCAGTTCATCAGAGCTGACCTGAGAGTTTAATATAAAGGATAAAGAGAAGATCAGAAAAATGTTGCTTTCCACATATTATTTTGATGATTTAAAAGAGGCTTCCAAGAATCTTAGATCAATATTTCTAGTCATAAAAGTTTCAACTATATTTGAGATTAGAAATATAGTTTTTATTTTTAGTAGCAACGGTCAAGACAAAATTTGGAGTATAGAAATAAAGGGTGGCACACACTGGGATTTTTATTACTTCATTTGCTTCTGTGATAAACTATCATTGCCAGAAACAACATACAGAAGAGTTTATTTAGGCTCAGGGTTTGAGAGGGAGAGTACATAACATTGGAGGGTATAGATAACAGACAGCTGGAGCAGGAAATGAAAAGATCTCATCTTCATCTGCAAATATGAAGTATTAAGAGTAAATAGAAGTAGCATAAGGCCATAAAGTATTAAAGCTGTCACCAGTGATGTCACTTCCTTGCTATGGAAGAATCCTTTTGTACATTGTGAAAGTGTGCTGCTGTCATTGTTAATAAAAACTGATTGCCTGATAGCTGGGCAGAACAGATTGGGTAAGACTCAGAGGGGATACTGGGAAAGAAGAGGGCTTAGTCAGAGAAGATGCCAGCAAATGCAGAAGGAGCAAGCATGCTGGAGGACATGTAAAGATATTAGCCATGTGACAAAATGGAGATTAAGAGAAATGTTTTCATTCAAGTTGTAAAAGCTAGTTAGCAATAAGCCTGAGTTGTCAGCTAAGCATTTATAATTAATATTTTCTCTGTGTGGTTATTTGGGAAATGACTACCAGGACAGGAAAACTCTTCCTACACTTCCTTCAGCAAGGCTCTGCTTCTGAAAGTCTTCATAATCTTCCCATCAGTGACAACAACCAGGAACCATGCACTGTGTTGAAATACCAGAACATTTGGTGGGCTTATTTCATTCAATCATCCAAAGTACTGTACCCTTCCTATGACCACAATATGTGTGTAGTCTCCAAAGATACTAATGTAAATTCAAGAGAATGGAGATGTACTTGATACTTAGAAGTTGAAGCACTTCAAGGGGGAAGAAAATGGCAAATAAACCATAACATGAGTAACAACAATTGCTTTAAGAAGGCTGGAATAGTCTTTTGGGTTTTTTTTTTTTGCAACTCTTAGTTTTATCTTATTTCTTTTCTGATTCCCTTGTATATCTTGAATTCCTGTGCATCACAGAAAGCCCTAAGGGCCTTGTGGACTTCAACAATGAATCTGTTTGGATGTAGCCTTTTCTTTATTGGGAGACTATCATTGGTTCATTCTTATTGCTCTATAGTCTAGCTTCTTCACTTAATTTTGGTAGCAATGCATTAAAATGTATCCCTCTTACCTAGGTTTTATAAGTCTTTAAGATATAATTTTAAAATATTCTCTAGTGATTCTCTGTGATTCAGCGATATCTGTTTTAATTTTCTCATTGTGTAGTAAAAGATTGTAGATTGTTAAAATTACTAAATTATTGTGTAGTAAAAATATTAATTTGTGTTTTGTCTCTGTTTCTTGTGATTAGTTTAGATAAGGGTTTGTCAGTCACTTTTCAAATAACTAGTGTCATATACTGACCTTTATTTAAAGAATATCCAGATGATTCCATATGAAATAGCTATTTGCATAACTGAAAATAATATTAAAGAGAAAAATCGGGGCTGATAATATAGTTCAGTGGCATAGCACTAAAAACTAAGATGAAAGAAAAATATACAGAAAGTCATTATGACATTTTATAGACACTATAAGTTATGTTATAAAATTTATTTTTACAAATATTAGTAAAATAAATTAAGTCTTGAAATATGGTACAGGATTTAAACTTCTTTTACATCTGTACTCACAGTAGCTGCCACATAGACAATACTGCAGTTGTTTCTGTTCTCCACTGCTGCAAACTATTACTCACAGGGAGGTTGAAGGACATTTCTAGAAGTTACATCAAATGCTATGCCTCTTCCTAATTTTATCATCATTTCTCTTATATATGTTTAGTTTTAATTTGTTTGTTTTCCCCTTTTTATATTCAAATTAGGGTCTATCTCTTTAGAATTATTAGCATTTACAATTTAACAAAGGTAAATGAACTGGCATGTAGACTATAAAGTCATGAGAGTGTCTGTCACTCTGTGGCACTAACCAAGATGTATTTTCAAGTAATTTAACATTAAAGTATCACTTTAACTTTAGTACCAAACACACCAAATAGCCAAGAAACAGTTTATTCCATAAATACATCAGAACTATAACTGAAGAATTTGATGAATGTGTTTTTTTAAATCATGTCCCTGGATGATATAAGTAATTATTTTTAGTCTCTGCAATAGATATTCCTGGCCTCAGAACTTTCCCATGTGCATCTAATTTTAATAATAATGACAACACCAATGAAAAGGTTAGCACTTGCAAAATAATCCCTAGTGTCCCAGGACAGGATTTTCTTAAATCAAAAGTGGGGCAGCAGTATAAACTTCTATGTTTAGCATCATTCTAAACCCTCCATGAATAGCCTCTGTTATTTATTTTGTGATGTTCCAAACAGAAATGAACTGACTGGTTACAGCTATGGGCAAGGACCTCAAAGAGAAAAGTCCAGGAGCCATGACAGAATATATTAGCAAGATCTCTGCCTATAGGGAAAGAGCCTGATTGAGGCAGGAGGTGGGGAAAGCATAATTCCGGAGGAAACTGGTATTAGAAATTCAATCTAGATGACATTCAGCTAGCACCACCAACTCCTCTTTGTTCTTAGTTTTCATTCAGGAGAAAATAAAGCCACTGTTGACTGTGGAGTTGGAGTGCTTTACTGTTCGAAGATAATGGCAACAGGAGAGAGAATGACAAGAGTACCAAGGAGTCCAGATCAAATCCAGAAAGACTAGTCTTGTACCTCCATTCATTCACACTCAGAGCCATCATCACCTTTGAAATGCTCCCAGAGAGATAACAGGGACTACTTGTTATACCTTCATTTCCCGTCAAAAACAATCCAAAGAAAACAAACTCTGACACAGCAATAAAAAGGACAATAAAACTCAGAACATAGACTCCATAAAATTCTATTTGTTCTACCTCAAACCTCATATGAATGAGTGACAGAGACAAAAATGGAAAAGAGAACTCACAAACTTACGGCACAGACACTCATTACGTACCTAAAGGTTGAAGGTATTCCTGACAAACGTCATCATATTTCTTCTGTTTCAAGCCACATATATGCTCCCCCAATACCCGTTTGTTTTTAACCCTGTTTAATACCTTGACACTTAATGTACTATTGCTACATGAAAGGTTCTTTATACTTTCTTTATTAATGGTAACTCTATGTGTATAGTTATTTGCATTCATGTCTGTACACCATGTGCTTGCTCACAGAGATCAGAGTAGGGCATTAGGCCCCTGGAACTGGAGTTACTCAGGGATGTGAGTCTGCCATATTAATGAGGATTGATTGATTACAGGGTTTTTGATATATCAATATTTATTTCATCGATTAATACACGCTCTCTACCCTAATTCATTTTAAACTGAAATACAGAAAATCAAAAACAGAAAAGATTCAGAAAAATTGAGATAAATATAAAAAGAAGAGCACCAACTTTGCAAGTACACTTATGAGCCAGACACACTGAAGGCCTAGGATACAGCTCAGTGGGGGCTTAGTGAGTGTTAGAATCCCCAGAGCCTTCATAAAGCTATAAGGAGCACTATATGCCTTTATTCCTGTGATTCTACCAGGGCATGGGGGAAGGGACATGAGAATTTCTGGACACTTGTAGGCCTGATAGCTTGGCAAACAATGCAATTATAAATAGCAGCAATAAAAGGGCATGTCTCAAACAGGTGGAAAGTAAAGAAGACTAATGCCCAAGGATGTACCCTGACTTCTACCCACACACACACACACACACACACACACACACACACACACACACACACATCAACTGGCACTTCTGACAATATTAAGATAAACTGCCAGATTTCCAATATTCAGAAAAAAATATATTTCTGGAAAATAAGATTACTTTGTTTAGACAATCTAAACAGAAAGATAAAGCTATAAATGTCTCTAGAATTCAGTGTCCTCTGGTGAAGAGATAGCAAGACTGGGCTACACCTATAGGACATCCCAAGCCCTTGCTCCTCACATGTCCTTGGGAAGGTATGGGCTGGCAGACAACCTACTGAAATGTCTCTCAGAGAGATATTGTTTTTAACTGTAAAATATTGTTTCCTTTGTGATTCTTTAAGCAAATTTAGTTATTTAGTTTAATATTGATTCCATGCTGGGATCCCCTTCAAATCCCAGCAAATATCTGTATACATGTATGAAATTCTACCATATATGTTTTCTAGAACTGCATATTTCTTTTGAGTCATCATGGTTGGTAGCAAGCACATTTACCCACTAAGACAGCTAACCAGCCCACACTTTTTCTTTTCTTTTGTTGTTGTTGTTTTGTTGGTTCTCTGTAGCTTTGAGGCCTGTTCTGGAACTAGCTCTTGTAGACCAGGCTGGCCTTGAACTCACAGAGCTGTGCCTACCTCTGCCTCCCTAGTGCTGAGATTAAAGACATGCACCACCACTGCCCCTCCCATAACTTTTCTTACCTGCCTCTAGACCTAGTAACTCTTCTATTGTACCAGAAAAAAAATGAACAAGGATATGCATTTGTGAAGCCCCTGTGAACCATTAACAAAATAATTAGGTTCATTTTATGCTAACCTCTGAAGTCATTAATTCTATCAGAATCTTCTCCTTTCTGATATGCCCAGAACAATCAATACAAGGTAGACTTTTAGTGGAGAAAGCATATACAAATAATCATGTTGTAAAGATTTCACAAAGTACCCTTTTCTTACTGCCCCCAAGTCTTCAACCGGGTCTTAGCGATGTGTGTTTTCCTTAGGAACTCCCATGATTCTCTGTGTGATCATTCTTCACTGCTGTTCAAAAACAAGGAGGAATGCAGACAATATTAGACTTGTTTACAACTTTAGTAGAAAAGAAGCATAAATAATCAAAAAGTAATTCCCAATCTTGTCAAAACAGAGCCAATTATTCAGGGCTGATTTGTCTATGTTGGAAAAGTAACTAATCCCACAAAGAGTATAATCACACAAGAATTCACAAGACACTGTTACTTTTAAAATCCAACTTTTCTTGTCCATAATCTTATAATTTTTAATTTACAATTTTAATCTATAATTTTTTACAATTTTAAAATTTATAATTTTATGTTTATTTCTATAATGACAGATCACATCTTTAATTTAAAATTGGCAAAGTTTTTAGGCCTTTGTTGGCTAGCAATATTTCTGCTAGTCTTTGTGGTCACATAGTATACTGTCTCAGCAATAAATCAAGTTCTACTTATGGACTTGTATCAGCCATATGCCTTTAGGAAATTCACCCCTGATACTATTCTCTCCTCTATGCAGGTGTGGAAAATTATTGCAAGGATTTCCTATATTCTCAATCAGACTTTATATATTAAGTTTTCTCCACTGTAAAGGGTCATAAGAGATACAGTCAGTGACAACTAGTGTTCATAGGTCAACCCACTGGAAGAATGACTATCTGATGGAGGTCAATCCTGTACAAACAAAGTCTGCAGGAACATCGACTCTGAAAACTGTTGCTTGCTTTTGCTGAAGCAGCTTGGTATCTCCCCAATACCTATTGGTGTAGGAGGTCCTTCTGTATATGGTTACTCTCCCTGGAGATGTTCATCCTTCCTATTGCCATTTTTCTTGCCACATTTGAGTTTATGGAATAGCAAGGTAGAATAGACTGGGAATCACCTTAAGGAAACAGCTAACTGAATCTCTAGGGATTATTCTCATGGCCTCTGGAATTTGCTGTCCCGTTGGTTGGATAATTAGGGCTCCCAATCCTTAGGCACCCTATAAAAACTGTTAAATATCTGTGATATTTTCATGCAGTGATCAGGATGACAGGCTACTGAATTCTGTCTAGAATCTTAAATGTATCCACACAACTTCTTTTCCTCAAATGATTTTTAGGAAGCTACAAAAGAACACTCAAGACATCCCTGCACTGGATGATGGGATGAATAAGAAGTCAGTGTCTCTGTCATTAACCTTCACTGCACTAGCTAGATTCTCGCAAGCTAGAGAATAACCACGACAGAAACTTGAACAAAGTATCAATATACATGAATAATGGAAATGTCTACTCCATGCATTAAAAACAGAAACCTGACACAGGTTTAGCAGAAACCAACCTAGAAATGGAACAATATCTCCGTGGCCATCAACGAAGAAGAGGGAATATTTGGCCAAGAAATTCCAGTTTCCTTACTTTTGAGTCACATTTTTTTTCCTGTTTTGATTCTCCACTTCCAAACCAAAAGGTGGAATATGCTCTCCACACCATTGTGTGTGATGTCTTGCTTCTGACAGTGTGCACCATTCTAAAGCCAAAAATGCCCTTAGTGAATGTTTTCCACTCCACCTTTTTCCCATTCCATCTTTGAGATCTTCCATTCTACCTTTCTCTATCTGATACTGGTGTTAGTGGCTAACTTCTTCATCCTGATATCTCTGGACAAAGAGCCACGGTTGTTGGTTTTTTTTTTAATCTCGTATGTCTCATTAATTCACATAATATTTTCATCCATTTGAGTTTCCTAAAATTATTTTCTAAAGTTGTCAAAATCTGAACACAGATAACAATAAAGAAAAAGAAACAAACCCAAGAATATATCATTTAATTAATTTTAGGAGAAATTAACACATATAAAAATTCTATTATATAGCCTATTATAAAATTATTATTATATATATATACATACTATATATACTATACACACACACACATATATATATATATATATATATATTTTATAGCATGTCCAAAGTTTATCCTCCTCCTCTCCTCTCAATCCCTCCTGCCCACATCTCCTCTGTACCCTCCACACAATCTACTCCCACATTTCTGTTCAGAAAAGAGTAGGCCTCTTATGAATATCAAGAAAACATGGTATATCAAATTACAGTAAGACTAAGTACCTCCCTCCTTGTATTAAGACTAGGCAATTCATTGTGAGAGATAGGTTTCCATGAGCCAGCAAAAGACTCAGAGACAGTCCTTGCTCGCACTGTTAGGAGTTCCACAAAATGACCAAACTATACACCCTCACTTATATGCAGACTGTCAAGTCAATCCCATTGGGATCCTTGTTTGTAGACTCAGTCTCTGTGAGCTCCTATGAACCGAGGTTAGTTGACTCTATGGGTTTTCTTGTGATGTCCTTGACCCTGCTGGCTCCTATAATCCTTTCTCCCTGTCTTCAGTAGGATTCTCTGAGCTAGGCCTAATGCTTGGCTGTGGATCTGCTTCTTCTTCCACCAGGTGCTGAATGAAGCCTCATTGATGGCACCAATCTGTGAGTATAGCACAATATCATTATGCATCATTACATTGAATTCTTTTTTTTTTCTCCAGGCTTGTTTGATTCTATTCCAAGTATCTGGATCATCTAGCCCTTGGGCCCTGGTGCACCAGACAGTGTCAAGGGGAGGATCACAATCATGGCATAGGTATCAGGCTTGACCACTTGTCGCCACTCCCACAATCTCAGTGTCAACCTTATCTCAGCATGTCCCATAGGCCAGACCTACTGTATGTTGAAAGCTATTTGGCTAGGTCAGTGTACCAATTCTTCCACTGATTGGTCACAGGTGGTGGCCACAGGAGGGGGTCATTCAGGCCAATCAATGCCTGTTGTTAGGGGTCTTACCTGGGTTCATCCTTGTAGATTCCTGGGACTTTCCCTTTCACCAGATTTCTAGCTGACCCATAAATGCCCCCCCTTTCAAATTGACTCTTTCAGTGCTCTCATCTCCACCCCACCCTCACCTGTTCCCATTTCTACCTGCTCACAGTCCACCCACAAACTTTCTTTTTTTCCTTCCCAGGGAAATCCTAATGTCCCCCTTGAGCTCTCTTTATTACCTGGAATCTATGGATCAGTAGATTGTTGCATGGTTATCCATTACAGCTAATATCCACCTTTAATCCAAGCACTTGGAAGGCAGAGGCAGGAGGATCTCTGTGAGTTTGAGGCCAGCCTGGTCTAGAAGAGCTAGTTCCAGGACAGGCTTACAAGCTACAAAGAAATCCTGTCTCAGAAAAAAAGAAAAGTGTACATGCCATGTTTGTCTTTTTCAGTCTAGGTTACGTATCCATTTGCCATCAGACTGTGATGCTGTGACAAGGAGAAGAGGGGTGACTGGTATTATATTGAGCAGGCATGGGCAGAGTGGGGGCAGTCTTATCAGGGATTCAGGATTCTGGCCTGGCCTCTGAGGGTGGGCTTGCTCCAAAAGTATAGGACAGGATCAGATGGCCTAGTTTTTTATTTATTTATCTACTAATTTCTATTTCACTGCCTTCTTTTTAAAAACTCTGCTTTAAATTACAAAGTCAAAAAAGTCACATCCCAGGTTTTGGGCTCTGGCCCCTAGTTTCTAGCAGATGACTTACATAGTAATAAAAATAAAAGGACAGAAAGTGCACTAGTTAATTCTAAAGGAGTAGAGGTAAAAAAAAAAAAAAAACGTCCTTTCTAACACTGATGTCAGATGATGTTATAATAGGATCATCACCTGAGTTTCATCTTTGAATAATGAATGAAATTTCTTGATAAGGAAACCACAGGTATTGTGAAAGTTATCTATTTCTTATCACAATCTCATTCATTACAGAAGTTACAGAAATCCAGGGATGTCAGGGAAAGACCTTTGTGTGTACATGACAGTGAAGTTGTGAAAAGCACAATACAAAGTAGGGAGTGGTGAAATATGTGAAATCCAGATTAGGATAAATATTATCAGTTCACACTTTTAATGAAAATATCAAATCATTGATGTTTTTGAAAAAGTGCTACACATTCAAATTTCTATGTCACAGGGAGCTCCTAAAATTATTTAGTGATTAAATCTTGGTTAGAATCGGTGAGCTTATGTGGCCTGTCTAAAGAAAAATATTTCCAAAATATGTATATATTCTAATTACTGGTACCTATGAATATGGTTGGTTACTAAGGCTATTAATCAGAAGCATTAGTAACTAGATGGGCTGATGAAATTTCAAGAGCTTTTAAACATGGAATCAGATAAGTAAGTGTCAGAGTGACACAGGAATACTTGATGTGCCATTTGTTGGCTTTGCAGTTAGAAGAGGGTCACAGCCAAATACTAGGACCCTCTCTAGAAGATTTAGGGGCAAGAGAATGTGTTCTTCTATAGAATATACAGTAAAGAACAACCAATATCTTACACTTTATTTCTTGATATCCATTTTGACCTTCTAACCTGTAAAGATATGAGGCAATATATGTGCATTATTTTAAACTATTGTGTTTAGAGTGATGAATTTTGTCAGAGAGTGGAATCTGGTATAACGCATAGTCCTCTGGACTTAATCGTGATATTGGTAACTGGTTCAACTGTCCATTTCCTCTGCCATCATTCAGAAATATTACATCATTTATCATTTAAGGAACCGAAATGGAGTGTCAAGCACACTGCTGACAGGAAATAAGCGCAAGAGGAAATGGGCATGAGAGAAACAATAGTAGTTGCATATTATTGTGAAGGTGAGCTTCATGGTTAAGTTGACACAACCTAGAAGAACCTTAGAAGAGCATCATTAAAGGATTGCCCACATTAGGTTAGCATGTGGGCACATCTGGAGCTGGCAGGATTGTCTTAATTTATGTAGGAAGATACAGATTACTGTGGGTGACTCCATATTTTAGTTCAAGAGTCACTATAAGAGTGGAGAAATCAAGCAAAATGCAAAAGGCAAGCGTGTGTGATATATTTATTCTTGCTTTGCTCTGGAATGGGGATTTGACTAGCTTCCCCAGCATCCTGCCCCCTCATGACAGGCTATAACTTGTGAGCTAAAAATACACCCTTTATCCCTAGGGTTGTTTCTGGTAAAGATATTGTGTCAAAACAGACATGAAGCCAAAACAACTATCTTCATTGTTGTTTGCAATATTGAGAGATAAATAACATAGGGTAAATACAAATTTGGAGTTATTATACTCATTAGAAATGATAGGTTCTAAACAAAGGTAATAGTGATAGGGAGAGCAAAAAGAAAGCGATTTGGCAAATGTTTAAAGGAAGGATTGAAAAAGCGTGGCTGGTACTAAAAGTAAAACATAAAAGAAATGTTTTGTTCTCCATTTTAAATGATAGAAAACATTTCACAAACATCAATTGTGTGTAATGACCCATGTCGATTCAAGCTGACAGCCACTTGAGAGAGTGTCTCAAATGCACAGTCTTTATCCACTTAATTAAAGTAGTAAGATATTGAACATCTCTGGACTGAGCTACAAGAGAAGCAGATTCAGTACCACACAAGCTCAGCTACCTACTGCCCCCACTCTGTAATATCCTTAGTAGCATCTTCAAATCTATGGTAGTCTGATATACCACATCTTTCATAAATCCTTGCCCAAAACATAGCCACAATGCCCTACAATGTGTAGGTATTCTACAGTCTAATAATTAGCTTCTGTAAAAAGCTGTGAAAGACCCCCACCCAGCTTGCTAAACAACTTAGCACCGGTAAGGCCATTTTGCAAGGCTTGTACTGAATATTCAGGGTTTGAACAAAGGGCAGCTTAGAAGCTGCCAACACCAGATAGAGACACCTGTGGCTGGGCCGAGGGAGGAACGGGAGGAACGAGGAATACCGAGAATGTGGCTAGTCTCCTAGCCCCAAGCAGGGAGGAACAGCGAGTGCCCAGAAAAAGACACCCTGTCTGCCCTAGATAAGAACCAAGGCAGTCCCATATCTGAATTCTCGGGAACTAGGGACCTTGTCCCCGGCCGAACTCGGCCACATCCAAAATGACCAATGGAAACCCTGTAACTACGCTTCTCGCTTCTGTACCCGCGCTTTTTGCTCCCCAACTCTATATAAACCCACTACCCCCGACCTGAGGGCGCACAAGTCCTCCAGAGACTTAGCTGCCCACAGGTACCTGTGTTCACCCTATAAACCTCTTGCGATTTGCATCCGTGTGGTCTCGGCCTGTTCCTTGGCTTCGGGGGAGTCTCCTCCAGAGGGAAAGTCCTCCTCGGGGGTCTTTCAGCTGTTTTAGCCTGTTTCCAACAGGAGAGTTTCTTCATTGCTATGGATTCATGACCTACTCTATTTTGTTAACTCTCAAACCTAATCCCCTCCTTCTACCAGCAGTTACTGAAGGAGATATTTTCCCTTACCTTATTTCATTGTTAAGAGCAAACACTTACATATTGAGAATGTAGTTAGACTGGCATCCTGCCAAAATGTGCCATATTTTCTTTATCCAGCCCTTGGACCTCTGCTGATTTTATTCCTCATAAATTATCTAGAGAAAGAAAATAACTTTGGACTAGTTGGAACTGCTAATCAATCAAAATTGCAAGCAAGGAAAAAGTAGAAGAAGCTACAACCACACACAGGTGGAGTTCATTGTGCCCTGTAGTTAAATGGAGTATGGTAATCATAATATAATAGGGAAGCTTGTGAAGCACTCTACATGCTGGACATAAACGATAAAGGAACGAGCAATTCCATTTAATAGAAACACATGAATTTGGGTGTATAATTTTGAATTAGTCTGTCATAAAGGGCATGAATTCTGTGAAGCTTCAAGTAAGTCAGAGAAAGGAAGAGACCCACTAAATTGATTCACTTTTTTTAAAAAAAAATTTTTAATTGTTTTACATCCTGACTGCAGTTTCCCCTCCATGCCCTCATCCTAGTTCCCTGCATTCTCTCTCTGTTCCCACCACCCAAACCATTCCTCCTCCATTTCTGTAAACACATCTCAATGTGTTTATCCATTCTCCCACTGAGGACATTTAGATTACATCCACTTAGACTATTTACAAAGCTTCCCTGAATTGTCTTGCTTGTTTATTTTTAGAAACAAGCTTTAATGCATTGTAGGCACTGCTGAGAGAGTAGGTGTATTTTTAATATCATGGAAGATAACCAAATAGCTTGTTACCACAGGCATTGATATTCCTACCAGTGAAGACTGTGATGGCACTGCCAGGTCATATACCCTTGACAAATCATTGTGTTTAAATGCACTATTCTGTGTGAAACAGCTCATTATTTTTTCGCTTAGAGCTGCATATTTGTGAAGATTAAACATATTTATTACCTTCAAGAAGGTTTAGGATACAGTTCTTCCTCTATTTTGAAATACTATCATAAATATATACATCACATACATATTAATACTATAAACAAATTTATGTATATGCAGTATGTTGTTCACACATATATGCATAGGCTTACATGAAGATATTTGTCATAGATATGTATCTACAAGATTGTAGTTTATATTTTTATATTATAAACAATATCTCTAAAAAAGGAGTTTAGCATACAATTCACTTAAATTTCTTTTAAATATAATGTTTTCGGGCATGAGAAGGTAGCTCAGTGGGTGGAAGGTACTTTCCCTGTAAGGGTGAGGATCAGAGTTTGCATTCCTGAGACATGTAAAAATGGCTGGGCATGCCACTGTCTGCCTTTCAGCATTGGCAAGCACACATAGGTGGATCCTGAGAACTCCCTGAAAGAAGCCAGTGAGTTGAAATGACAGCTTTCCATTGCAGTGACAGACCCTTTATCAAGACAGTAACAGGGAACATCAAAAGGAGATTCCGCCAGCTTGCTCTGACTTGTTGTGTAATAGTTTCCTTCAAATTTGAAACATTCCATCCTACAGAAAGCTTCTTGAGTCAAAATGTAAACAACTCAGAATAGCTTCAGGAAGTCCCTGAAACTGAACAGATTCTCTAGTTCCCTACCTCCCCAAGACTGCTAAAAGTCACTCCCACACAGATCAAATTGCAAAGAAGACTCTGAGACCAGATTAACTTCTAGAAGAAGCAGAAACCAGTTGAGCTGCCTGAAAGGTTCAGACTAAGTTACTTGAAGCGAACACTCTCCAAACTGTTAAGTGTCCTACAGGCTGTGCGGTATGATTCAGTTTCCCAGGTTTTGTGAGCTGTCAGCTATGCTGGGGTAGGATTTGGTGATACAGTTGTTTTTGAGTCTTTTCTGTTTCAAGTAACTCTTCACCCATATTCCTCTAAGAAACCACAGTAAAACTCATGGTTCTTCATGTTGGACTTTGGTGATATCTATACATTAGATGGACTGTTGTACACTCCCTGAAAAGAAATCCCGCACAGCAGGGGCTCCCTTCCAGACCCTAGATTAAGAAAAAACCACAGCCAGCCACCTGTTTTCACAGAGATATCCTTTATTAAGCAGGGAAGAAAAATTAAAGTGGTTGCTTTCTGACTCAAGCACAAAACAGCAGCAAATGACCTTGTAGGTGTTGTTCTTACAAAGAGAAAAATGGGAGTCCTATGTTTGAATGGGCTAGGACACCAATGTAAACGAGATAAAGGACAAGGGAGAAGGTGAAGGAGACAAAGGACAGAGGAAGGATATTTGTCACAGAGGGACAAAGAACTGCTTCTAGATAGAGGAGACAGACACGGCACATAGCCAAATGGCAGTTTATAAAGGTAAAGGGGGAAATCCTGTGTTAAGATTGAAAGACAACTCAAACAACACAAGTAACGCCATTTAAGGCTTGTACTGAATATTCAGGGTTTGAACAAGGGCAACGCCAACACAGATAGAACACCGTGGCGGGCAGGAGGAACAGGAGGAGGGCATCGATGGGCTAGTCTCAGCCCCAAACAGGAGGAAACTGCCCAGAAAAGACACGTCGCCAGATAAGAACCAAGGCAGTCCCATATCGAATTCGGAACAGGGACCTTGTCCAACTGCCATATCAAGACCAATGGACCCGAACCCTTCGTACCCACCTTTGCTCCCAACTCTATATAAACCCACCCCAAGGACAAGTCCCCAGAGACGCGCCCCAGGTACCTGTCACCATAAACCTCTATTTGCATCCATGTGGTCTCGGCCTGTTCCTTGGCAGTCTCCAGAGGAAAGTCCTTGGGGTCTTCAAGATGAGGTGTTTACTTTTAACTGGGCGTGTTAATTAGGTGAACCAAAGAGGGATTCTTATTGTAAGACTACAGTTGTCAGCCTCAAGAGGAAGAAATTGCCAAATAAGGGAATATACTTAGGTGGCTAGCTTTAGGAAAGCAATCTAACATTTTTTAGCAAGGCAGAGGGAATGATTAGAAGGGCAAGTCCTGCCAGCATCACATGTTCAAGTGGGTTAGTGTCCCTTCACTCCCTATCTGGGGTGAGTAGATATGTGTGTTGTATCTCCCTAGTAAGAGTCTTATCACACAAAGGGTTTCATCATTTGTGTTAGCACAGGCACACACATTCATGCACATGAACCATATACCTTGCACCTACACACACACAAACACACAGAGAGAGAGAGCAAGAGGGGGTATATTGTATATATTGTACTGTCTTCTATAAACATCAAGGTTAATTTTCAGTTTTATATATTATATCTGAAAGTAAACACTCTGAGCTATGATATGAATAAAGGTACAATCATTCCTTTTTGCTCTCTTCCCTGTGTTTAACCAATTTTCTCATCTGTATCTTTTGAATAACTATTCTTTCATTTCTCTTGGTTTACATAAATGATTAGCTAATTCCAGGTCCTCTACTGTGCTTCTCTGACCTCTTCATTCATCCGACACCAACTCTGAAGTGTTTGTTTCCATGATGTAAGCCTCCTACTTTAACATTATTCTTATATTCATAGGTTGATTTTCTGAGCAAATCTTAGCATTTGTTTGTCAAAATCTCTTCTAAACTGAATTTGGTGCAGATTGGGTGTGAGTACTGTAAAAGAGATGGCTAACTGGGAAATAGCACGTGTTGCTATTCCAGGTTTTATTCCCAGTAGTCACATGGTGACTAATAACTACTCATAACTCAAGATCCAAAGAATCAGATGACTTCTTCTGGTCTCTGTGGGCATGGCATCCATGTGGTACACAGACACACATGCGGGAGGAGCATCCACCCATAGAGTGCAAAAATAAAATAAACAAATCTCAAAACACCTGAATTTTGTTGGGATTATATTGAATCTATAGATCAATTTATAGAAATAGAACTCATATAAATATTTAGTCCTAAACCAAAAACATGGAATCGACTAATTTTGCTTAATGTTTCCTAGTAGTGATTTCTATAGATTTTCATTTAGGAATCATACATATACTAAAAAATATTATGGAGATTTAGCTTTTAAAATACCAGTGTGAAAAGAATGTTAGAATTTCTTTATTCAAGTTATATTTCTAGGGTGTTAGTCTTCTGAGGCTGTAATATGAAAATACCAAGTACCTGTTGAAACAATTACAAGTTATTCTCTCAGAGTTTCAAAGTATAGAAGTTCAAATCAAGGTGTCAGAAGGTCATGCTACTTCTGAGGGCATTAAGTAAACATTTTATGGTTTAGAAGCCTCTGGAATTCTTGACTGTGATGACATCACTCTGATCATGACTCCACCTTCACTGGTTTCCTTCCTGTGTCTCTCCACATGTCCTCAGTTTCAAGTACACTGTCCTATGGAGTAAGGGCTGCTCTAACACAAAATGACTCTATACACTAAGGATAAGGAAGCAGAGAGAGAAATCAGAGAAGCATCACCTTTCATGATAGCCTCAAATAGCATAAAATATCTTGGGGTAACTCTGACCAAGGAAGTGAAAGATCTATTTGACAAGAACTTTAAGTCTTTGAAGAAAGAAACTGAAGAGGACACCAGAAAATGGAAGGATCTCCCTTGCTCTTGGACTGGGAGGATCAACATAGTAAAAATGGCAATTCTACCAAAAGCAATCTATAGATTCAATGCAATCCCCATCAAAATCCAATCAAAATTCTTCACAGACCTTGAGAGGACATTAATCAACTTTATATGGAAAAACAAAAAACCCAGGATAGCCAAAACAATCTTATACTATAAAGGATCGTCTGGAGGCATTACCATCCCTGACTTCAAACTCTATTACAGAACTACAGTATTGAAAACAGTGTGGTATTGGCATAAAAACAGAGAAGTCGACCAATGGAATCAAATAGAAGACCCTGACTTTAACCCACAAACCTATGAACACCTGATTTCGATAAAGGAGCTAAAGGTATACAATGGAAAAAGGAGAGCATCTTCAACAAATTGTGCTGCAAAACTGGATGTCAATCTGTAGAAGAATGAAAATAGATCCATATCTATTACAATGCATAAAACTCAAGTCCAAATGAATTAAAGACCTCAATAACAGTCCGAACACACTGAACCTGATAGAAGAGAAAGTGGGAAGTACTCTACAACAAATAGGCACAGGAGACCACTTTCTACGTATAACCCCAGCAGCACAGACATTAAGGGCATCATTGAATAAATGGGAGCACCTGACAGAGAAGCTTCTGTAAAGCAAAGGCACTGTCACTAAGACAAAAAGGCAACCCACTGACTGGGAGAAGATCTTTACCAACCCCGCAACTGACAAAGGTCTGATCTCCAAAATATATAAAGAACTCAAGAACCTAGACCGTAAAAGGCTAATCAACCCAATTATAAAATGGGGCACTGAGCTGAAGAGAGAATTCTCAACAGAAGAAGTTCAAATGGCCAAAAGATACTTAAGGTCATGCTCAACTTCCTTAGCGATCAGGGAAAATGCAAATCAAGACAACTTTAAGATACCATCTTACACCTGTCAGAATGGCTAAAATAAAAAACACTAATTTTGCTGGAGAGGTTGTGGAGAAACGGGTACACTCATCCACTGCTGGTGGGAATGCAAACTTGTGCAACCACTTTGGAAAGCAGTGTGGCAGTTTCTCAGGAAATTTGGGATCAACCTACCCCTGGACCCAGCAATACCACTCTTGGGACTATACTCAAGAGATGTCCTTTCTTACATCTTAAATTAACCCATTTTTGTTATTTTATATTTTACCATGAGACTTGTGGCCTACCGACAAGTTGCCAACTAACAGCTCAGGTCTTTCTCCTATGGAGGCTACATGGCATCTCACTGACTCTAACTTCTTCCATCCAGCATTCACTTCAGTCTTCCCCACCTAGCTCTGTTCTGCCTATCACAGGCCAAAGCAGCTTCTTTAATTCATTAACCAATAAAAGCAACATGTATATAGAAGTACTTCCCACACCATTTCCCCTCTTCTGTTCAAATAAAACGAAAAATTTTAACTTTAACATAGTAAAATTACTTATAACAAACAGGTATCAAGCAAGAATTACAGTTACAATATTTATATCTACTTTATCATAACTAAGGAAAACTATAATTATAACTATTTTTCAACTCCGTCAAAGACCCCAGAAGGATGTAATATTACCTAAGTTAACAGGAAGTACATTGTAAGCAACTTCCAAAACTCTAGAATTGACAGAGACATCTCGCTGCCTGGACAGTCACCCAAAATTCTTATGTAGCATTGGGGCACGCATCTTCAGCCTATTGGCCCATAATATCTGGCAAACTTTTCCATAAAGCAGGAAATTCGAAGATCTCTTATACCTTGTATTGGCAAAGTTCATCAGTTGCTTTCTTCTGTGACCTGCAGAATGTCCGGTAGATTCTTCCATGAAATAGGAGCTCCAAAAGATGGTCTCACCTTTAAACAAGTTCAGCAGTCATTTTTCTGTAGGTCCTGCATGTACAGTTCATACAACATAACATCAAGCAGTTCAGGCAAGAGCAGGTTCTTGCCCAAATGGCTAACAAGCTCAATAAGGAGCCGCTTCAATGCCCATCACCTTTTTGAAGTAGATCAGTCCTGCCAGGAGCAGATGTGTCTCATTGTCTTAAAAAGTCCTAAGTTCTTAAACATTTTAAATGCCATATTCTGTTAGTCTTTGAAAGGTTTGAAGAATACCTACCCATCTGAAATATTTCTCTTTACATCTAGAAAACTTGACTGTTATAGATGACTATCTATTTACCTGAATTTATTAATTATACATTACATTTTTAAATGAGCTGCACAACCACAATATATTAATCAAGAGCAGAAAATATACATATAGCAAAATTGACCTTAAATTTGTGTCAATAAACAAAGATCAATATAAATACAAATTATTCATCTCTATAGCATATCCCCCTTTAAATGAAAACACACATTTATAAACAATCATTTTGGGAATTTGGGCATAGTGCTCTCCAAACTGCTTCCTGCATTTTGTTGGGTAAAGGATTGGGGGGGTTCACAGAGACCTTTTGGGGAGTCTTGGGGCTTCAAACTACATTAGTCTGAAAGGATTCCACATGCTCTCATCTTCTGTGGAAACAAAAGCAGAACCTCTTTTCCAAAGCAACATATCCTTAGACCCAAGTAACTTCTCACACTGGCTGTTGGTCATGGTGTACCCTGTCTCTAAACAAATAAATAAGTAAATTAATATTTCAGAAAATGAGAAGGCTTATTAGATATTGGAAAATGAAAACCAAGCAACACATAATGTTGCACACCTTTAATCTCTGCACTTGAAACGCAGAGGCATGCAGATCTTTTAAGTTTGATGGCAGTCTGACCTATATAGTTACAGGACACCAAGGTTTGCATAGTGAAAGCCTGTCTGCACTCTAGTGTTTCTATCTTCCTGTCCCCCTTTTTGATTAAAGTTTCACTATTTAATTTAATTATTATGGTTGCTTTTAGTACTTCATTTATAGGTTCCAGTGTTTCTGCTTTCAGTAATTCTCTCTGTCACTGCAAATTTAAGCCATTACAGAAAATTAGTATATGTGAAGTGGTACTTTTTAGCTCAACTTCATCAGCTGAAGAAGTTTCATACAGGATGGAGACATCTATTTCTAATTGCTTACCCTAACTTCATACTGTAGCAAGATTAAAAGAGAAAATGGCAGGGTGTAGGAAACCTACTGTAAAGCAGAAGGGAAGACATGCCCCTCCCCCAACACATAGGAGAAGAATTTAAAGAGTGTTTCTGCAATTTATTCTCTTGTTGCCTTCACAATAACTTACCTCACAAGACTTTAAAACACTCAATACTCTCTCCTTGTTCAAGAGAGCTTTTTTCCCCCCAAACAGAACTTTTGCTGCCAGTGGTGAAATAGTTTTTCAATTTACTTCTTTGCATCTGTAATTTCTTTAGGATGGAGTTGAGGAATAAAAAGTAACTACCTGCTTCAAATATTTTTTTCTGACAAGTATCATATATCTTTCTTTGCCTACCTTTGCACTAAAACTAGTATATTTCCTGGAGTATAGAAGATACATAATAAGGGCTTCCCAGTAAATTCAGTAATATGCCTTTTTTTCATTTTCTTTCTCAGGTGATTTTGCCTTCTGAGATTTGTGATACCCTTTCTTTTTCTGACTTTTCTATTTTTTCCCAAGTCAAGTCAAGCCTAACACATAATTTCTAAGGTATATTCCATAAATTTTGCTCATATTATGCCTGCTGTGCTGCTTTTACAGCACAAGATTTACTATGTTTACCCCATGAGCTCATGGGGAGAAACGAATGGCTCTCACAAGGGAGAATGGGATTTTGATCAATTAAGTTGGTTGATTGCTAATGTTAACATATTTATCATTATACTGCTGAAAATATGCATTTAAAATAAAAGGATGAGGTATGTTTGCTGTGTTTGTGGATGTGAGGTGTACAACCGATGAAGATTCATGTTCTAATATGTCTCTTTCCTTGAAATTCTTTTTTCTCAGAATAAAAGTAGTTAATAAAATATTTCAGAGTGCCATAAGTTATCTGTGGTTTCAAATACAAACTATACAAACTATTGATGAGACTGAAAATGCTAATGTATGTGATATTAATGAATAATATTTCAAAACACCTATGTACCCAAGTCAAGGGGTATAAGTAAAAATATAAAGAAGTAAGATTTTCACCATTTAAAAGCAATTTAATTTATGCATAAAACACACTGAAAGACACTGAAAATCTCTTTAAACTAAACACTCTCAGAAAATACATGAGATATAAGATCAATATGCAGAATTTAGAAATGTTTCTGTATTCTAATAAGAATCAGACTGAGAAATAAATTTTAAAAATACCATTCACAATAAACTAAAAATTACTTAATTAATTAATAATTGATTACTGAAAATAATAGATAACTATATCCAGAGTAGGGCCAGCAATTGAAGATATAGTCTAAATTTTAGAGAAAACCCTTGCTAACTCATCATCTGATCTGTCCAGAATACATGAAGATGTCAAAATCTAAACATTCAAAACACAAACAACCCTGTGTAAATGAACCAGTGACATGCAGGTCCAAAAACGTGAATCACGAGAGGACAGTAAACTTATGGTTAAAACTGTTTATATCTTTAGCAACCAGCGAAAAGCACATTAAAATGACTCTCCAATTCTCTCTTCTCAATCACAGGTGCTACAGCAAGAAAGCAAAACACAGCAAAAGTTAGTTGGTCAGAGTATTGGGAAAGGGGTCCACCCACACACTGCTGGTAAAATTATAAACTGGCCTAGGCTCTATGAGATTCAGTGTCGAAGAAGTTTAGTAAACTCAAAGTTACCCTACCATAGGTATAAGCCCAACATCTCTAAGTAAACGTATTTCTAAGTTACTTGCTGACTTCAAGTGTCCATTGCTGTGATAGACACCATGACCAAAAGTAACTTGAGGAGGAGAGGGTGTGTTTCATGTTACAACTCTCAGGTCACACTCCACACTAAGGCAAGTGAAGGAAGGAACACAAGACAGAACCCCAATGTAGGAACTGAAGTAGAGGCCATGGAAGGATGTTGCACACTGGATTGCCTCCTCTTTGCTTTCTCAGTCTGCTCTCTTAGAGTAACCTTGGACCACCAGCCAAGGGGTGGTTACCACAGTGAGCTGGAGCCCTACCAGTCCAGCATCCTCATCAAGAAAATGCTCCATAAGCTTGCTAACCAGAAAATAACATGATGCATCTTTTTGTCAATTAAGTTTCTTTTCTTCCAAATGACTCTAGTTGATGTTCAAATTGACATAAACTAGCCAGCACACTTTCACATAAGCCTTATTGTAGCATGATCTTCACAACTCAAGCTATGGATTCATTCTTAGTGTTGTAGTATCCAGTAGATAAATGCATTAAAAGATGGTACAATGAAATATATAATGAAATTTTATTTGGCCATAAGGAAGTCTAATGATGCCATGTCAAGGATATAATGATGGATGCAACTGGATATAGTCATATTAAACAAGGTCAACTCATAAAACTAAACATTATACTTTTCATACTTATGGCTTCTAGAACACACATGTATACATAAAAAGGATATGTTTATATATAAAAAAGAGAAGTGAAGTGGAAAAGAAGGAGCCTGGGGGAAAAATTGAGAAAAAGAAGGTGGCTAGGGAGGCTATGATCACAGTACATGTTATGT
>CADCXT010003984.1:0-17819 GCA_902806775.1 Microtus agrestis | reverse complement strand
TAGTATGATCTCAATATTCTGAATTCCTTATTAATTTGTATATTCTCTCTCTGCCGTTTGATTAGTTTGGATAGGGGTTTATCGATCTTGTTGATTTTCTCCAGGAACCAGCTTTTTGTTTCATTGATTCTTTGGATAGTTTTCTGTGTTTCTATTTTATTGATTTCTGCCCTCAGTTTGATTATTTCCAGTCTTCTACTCCTCTTAGGAGAGTCTGCTTCTTTTTTTCTAGAGCTTTCAGGTGGGTTGTTAAGTCTCCAATGTGTGCTTTCTCTGTTTTCTTTAAGTGGGCACTTAGTGCTATGAACTTTCCTCTCAGGACTGCTTTCATAGTGTCCCATAAGTTTGAGTAGGTTGTTTCTTTATTTTCATTGAATTCAAGGAAGACTTTAATCTCTTTCTTTATTTCTTCCTTGATCCATGTGTGGTTCAGTAGTTGACTGTTCAGTTTCCATGAGTTTGTAGGCTTTCTGGGTGTAGCTTTGTTGTTGAATTCTAACTTTAATCCATGGTGATCTGAAAAGACGCAGGAGGTTATGCATATTTTTTTGTACCTGTGGAAGTTTGCTTTGTTACCGAGTATGTGGTCAATTTTCGAGAAGGTTCCATGAGCTGCAGAGAAGAAGGTATATTCTTTTCTTTTTGGGTGGAATGTTCTATAGATGTCTGTTAAGTCCATTTGATTCATTACCTCCATTAATTCTCTTATTTCTCTGTTAGGTTTCAGTCTGATTGACCTGTCCATTGGTGAGAGAGGAGTGTTGAAGTCTCCTACTATTAGTGTGTGCGGTTTGATGGCAGCCTTGAGTTTTAGTAATGTTTCTTTTACGTACGTGGGTGCTTTTACATTAGGGGCATAGATATTCAGGATTGAGACTTCCTCCTGATGAATTGTTCCTGTTATGAGTATAAAATGTCCCTCTCCATCTCTTCTGATTGATTTAAGTTTGAAATCAACTTTGTTAGAAATTAGTATGGCCACCCCTGCTTGTTTCTTAGGTCCATTTGCTTGATAAGCCTTTTCCCATCCCTTTACTCTGAGTAGTTGCCTGTCTTTGTGTCTGAGGTGTGTTTCTTGTAGACAGCAGAGTGTTGGATCCTGTTTCCGTATCCAATCTCTTAGCCTGTGCCTTTTTATAGATGAGTTGAGTCCATTGACATTAAGTGATATTAATGTCCAGTGGTTGTTCATTCCGGTCATTTTTCTAGTAGTAGAGTTTGTGTGTTTCCCTTCTTTGAGATGTGTTGGTGAAGGGACTCTAGATATCTGAGTTATTGTGAGCCTTGTTGGACTCCTTGGTTTGTGATTTTCCTTCTATTACTTTCTGTAAGGCTGGATTTGTGGCTACATACTGTTTAAATTTGTTTTTATCTTGAAAAATTTTGTTTTCTCCATTTATAGTGAACGAAAGTTTGGCTGGGTATAGTAGTCTGGGCTTGCATCCATGGTCTCTTAGTTTCTGCAGTACATCTATCCAGGACCTTCTGGCTTTCATGGTTTCAAAGAGAAGTCAGGTGTAAGTCTGATGGGTTTGCCTTTATAAGTAACTTGGCCTTTTCCTTTGCAGCTCTTAATATTCTTTCTTTATTCTGTATGCTTTGTGTTTTGATTATTATATGGCGAGGGGATGTTCTTTTTTGATCCAGCCTATTTGGTGTTCTGTAAGCTTCTTGGATCTTCATAGGTATATCTTTCTTTAGATTGGGAAAGTTTTCTTCTATAATTTTATTAAATATATTTTCTGGACCGTTGAGCTGCACTTCTTCTCCTTCTTCGACTCCAATTATTCTTAGGTTTGGTCTTTTTATTGTGTCCCAGATTTCCTGAATGTTTTGTGATGAGAGCTTGTTGGATTTGCTGTTTTCATTGATCAGTGCGTTTATTTTCTCTATGGTATCTTCAGCGTCTGAGATTCTTTCTTCAATCTCTTGTATTCTGTTGGTTATACTCGTTTCTGTAGTTTCTATTCGTTTACCTAGATTCTCAATGTCCAGACGGCCCTCTGTTTGTGTTTTCTTCCTTGTCTCCATTTCAGTTTTCAGGTCTTGAACTGATTCCATTATCTGTTTGATTGTTTTCCTTGGTTTCCTAGGGTGTCATTCACTGATTTATTCAATTCTTCAAACTTTCTGTTATACTTCTCATCTATCTCTATGAGGGTATCATTCACTGATTTATTAAATTCTTCAAACTTTCTGTTATACTTCTCATCCATTTCCATGAGGGCGTTTTTTACATGCTGTTTAAGGATGTCAATCACTTTCAAAGATTCCATTTTTTCTCCTTCTTCTTGATTAAGGTGTTCATGTCCTCCTGATGTGGGGTCCCTGGGTTCAGGTGGTTTCACGCTGTTTTTCAGATTGTTGGGTGAATTCCTGCATTGGCGCCTGCCCATCTCTTCCTCCAAATGCTCCCCTAAGGATCTTCTTTTACAGGATCAGGTCTCCTTGCCCACTGATGTTACTTCCCTGTGTTGGGACTCTCTCGTGATGGCTCTCAAGGTGCCCCAGTGATGGATCTCCTGGAGCCAAGATCAGCTCTCCTTGCTGGTTGGGAAGCTTGTAAACTAGGGTGCCTACCTGCACGTGCAGGCAGGCTACTGAGGCCAGAGGAATTCGCGCCCGCCCGGCTGCCCTCTGGATACTGCCCCAGCGCCCAAACGGGCTGAGCTGGGTGATGTTATTTGCCCAGAGATGGCAGGGAGAGAGAAGTGAGGGAGGGTTCTGGGTACCCGCTGGGTTAGGTATGAAGAGAGAGGCGGTATGCAGGAGTATAGGGCCTGCAGGAAACAGATCCCTGGCCCGCTTCGGCCGCGGGTCAGAGAGGCACTCACCCCGAGAAGGTTCTTCTGGTGCCGAGATCTGCACTCCTTGCTGGTTGGGTAGCTTGTAAACAACGCCCCTAGCTGCCTGCACGGTGCAGGCAGGCCACTGAGGACAAAGGAATTCGCGCCCGCCCCGGCTGCCCTCTGGATACTGCCCCAGCGCCCAAACGGGCTGAGCTGGGTGATGTTATTTGCCCAGAGATGGCAGGGAGAGAGAAGTGAGGGAGGGTTCTGGGTACCCGCTGGGTTAGGTATGAAGAGAGGAGGCGGTATGCAGGAGTATAGGGCCTGCAGGAAACAGTTCCCTGGCCCGCTTCGGCCGCGGGTCAGAGAGGCACTCACCCCGAGAAGGTTCTTCTGGTTCCGAGATCAGCACTCCTTGCTGGTTGGGTAGCTTGTAAACAACGCCCCTAGCTGCCTGCACGGTGCAGGCAGGCCACTGAGGACAAAGGAATTCGCGCCCGCCCGGCTGCCCTCTGGATACTGCCCCAGCGCCCAAGCCGGGCTGAGCTGGGTGATGTTATTTGCCCAGAGATGGCAGGGAGAGAGAAGTGAGGGAGGGTTCTGGCCCCCGGTTGGTTTGGTTAAAAAAAGAAAGGAGAGAGGGGGGAGGAAAGGGTTTAAGGAAACTTTCCCCCCGCCTCCTCTCCGCTGGTTGTGAGGGGGATCCACCCCCCCAAGGTTTTTTTTTTTTCTTTTTTATCCCCCTTTTTTTTTTTGGTTTGTTTTTAACTTTTTAAAAAATTTTTTTTTTTTTTTTTTTTTTAATGTTTTTTTAGGGGGGGTTAGAAAGATTTTTTGATAAGAAAGTAAAAAAAGGGGAAAAAAAAAGGTATCACTAGGTTTGCACCCCCCCCCCCCCCCCCCCCCCCCCTTTTTTTTTTTTTTTTTTTTTTTTTAAATTTTTTTTTTTTTTTTTATTTTTTTTATTTTTTTTTAAAATTTTTAACAAATTTCCAGTGGGATTTTTTTATACAATTCACAGGTTTAAAGTTGGTGGAAGAGAAAGGCCTTTTGAAAATGTTAAATGTTGTAATTCTTGCTTCTCAGCCTGTGAGAGGTTTCAACGAGACTCCCAGGAGAGGGCCTTCGTTCTCTTCCTATGTCCTCTTAATTTTTCCTCTCTTTCTGTTTCAGTTCTCCTCTGAGACTTTGATCCTTTAATCTTGAGCGTTAAAGATCCAAAAGACCCAGTTTTTTTCTAAAACATTCTGCATGCTGTCAAGGGGAACAAATTGCACATATCCAGAAATGAAAAGTAGCAAGCAGTCTGATCTAAAGGAAGCAAGATAGGTTTTACGTTAAGAGGTACAAAGATCATCATTTGATAGGAGTCTAGAAGAGAGATATTCTTACTATATATATTAAATTACACAAGCAATCAAGCAGACAGTAGACGAACATGCCTAGGATTAGCATAAAATATCATCATCTAATTATCATGAGGTGCTTGATAATCATAATGCTAGCAAATCATTAAAATTAAGAGACAACTTGCATATATTTGAGTATGCAGATGTTGGAGGACTGAAGACAGAGTATCCAGTTTTCAGAGTTGTTAAGAGCCATCAGTTTTCACAAGATCACTGTCATTACTTTGACTTTTGAATTTAAGCGTGAGGTCCCATAGACTATAGAAGGAACCTACTGATAGCTACATAATTGATAAGATGGCAAATCACAAAGGAATAATTTTAAGAAGGAAAGCAATGGTAGAATAAACCAAGAAGAAAATAGTATAAGGTTCCAATCAGAAAACATAGTGTCAAAAGAAAATGTTAAAACAAATTAAAGCATACCATAAGGTTACATCTGCTAACTGCATTACAATTAGCATTTTTCTGTGTGTCCAAGAGGTGGCTTTTTTCTTGTTTGAAGAGAAATTTAATTCTTTTCATTGTTTTTAGGTACCTCCCTACAGGCTTCAGGGTGCCTATCAGTCAATATAACCCTTAAGTTTGTTCATTTTCAAAACTGACAATTTCTTCTGCAATCATAATGTTATAATTTAAGAGTTTTGTTAAAGCATTATTGGCCCAGAGTTGGAGAGATGATCTTAGACATTTTCATTGTACATTATTCAATGATTTGCACTCTAATTCTGTTGTCGTTTTTATAATTAATTCCTCTTTGTCTTCAGATTTGGTAAATACCTATCTGTTGTTATATCAACTTAGCTCTAAGAAATTTGGATTTTTCTATCTTTGCTTTCTCACCTTCCTTCAAGCCAGAGATATCTAGTATGCTTGGTATTGTAGTAGTGGCAATGGTGAGTTTTGCTGATTATTATCTTTAAATGTCATATATATGAGAGTGAATGACATTTGTCTTTTTCACCAAAGAAAGTTCATTTGACTTCTTTTTACTTTTGTCTGTTTTAGAGTGTATAAAAATTGGGGAAAGTAGAGATCCCTGAGAATGATGGAGATTTTCTGGTCTTAGGTGGACCAAACTCAAGGTCATGGGTGCCAGATGTTCACTAAAGTCTCCACTGAGTCAGTGTCCCCACATCCTTTGTCTCATTGAAAGATGAATTTGTTTTTTTTTCTTTCTTTAAATTAATTGTTCTTTTATTGAGTTATATATTTTTCTCTGTTCCCCTCCCTTCCTCACCTCTCCCCTTCTGCCCTCTCCTGTGATCCCCATGCTTCCAATTTATTCAGGAGATCTTGTGTTTTTCTCCTTCCTATGTAGATGCCCGTATGCCTCTCCTAGGGTCCTCTTTGTTGTCTAAGTTCTCTGGGACTATGGACTGTGGGTTGGTTTTCCTTTGCTTTATGTCTAAAAGCCACTTATGTGTGAGTATATATTATATTTGTTTTTCTGGATTACCTCACTCAATATGGTTTTTTCTAGATCCATCATTTGTCTGCAAATTTTAAGATGTCATTATTTTTACCCACTGTGTAGTACTCCATTGTATAATTGTATCACATTTACATAATGTATCCATTCTTCAGTTGAGGGGCATGAAGGTTGACTCTAATGAATAATTAAAAGGATAAATTTAAGAAGTCTTATTATAGAGGGTGATGTTTTATTTAAGAAGAATTTATTGCAGAGACAAACAAAGCAAAGCTCCCATATGGCATGAGGGGTCCTAAGAGAAGAATGACTGAAAGATTAAGATTCCCAGGTACACCATGAAGAGGCCCCAAAGTGGGGATAGCTACTGATAGGTTTTCATCTAGGTGTTAGACTTTTTACTAAGGCAATAAATTGGTCTTTGAAATCTCTGGTCTGATATAAGGGGAGGTGGTTTGTTCACTCAAATTAACTCAACCCATGAGGTGTCAATATACCCCTCCATTCCAGTGACTGGGCTGAGATTCTGGTGTACACATTCAAGAACGAATGAGGTATTTGATCATACACAGCTTCCAGGCATCTGTGCTCATTAGGTTGCTGTGCACAACAAGAAAAGGATTTAAAAAAAAAGAAAAGAAAACCACCAAGGACACAATCCAGTGCTTTTGGCCTCTGTCCAAGACAGAACTGCTGATGGAATTAAATACACTTCTGGCCACAACAAAACTGCTTGTCAAGAGCAAGAAGCAGACCTGCTCCTCTCTAAGGCCATCCCTTAACTGCCAGAGAAGTCTTGTCTCCTATTCTCATCGGTTCAAGTGAAACTTTTCAAACATGTTTAGCTTACTTCTAGCCAACAACCCCAACCATCACTGAATTGCTCTTCAGAAAATAGATATTCCATGCCAGTATGAAATCCTTTGTATTTTGTCCTTTAGACTTCACTTTCCATGCTGTGTGGTTGGAGATGATACTTCACACCTTTTGTCTTCTTGATGCTATTTTAAAGTTTGCTCATAACACTCATTTTGAAGAACAAGTATGTGACCTGGATTTGTCCCTATTTTCTTACCCAAAGTGTTACACACACACATACATGCCCATGCACACACACACACACACACACACACAATTTATTTGTGGTCTTTGGTATGAAGGAGAGTTAGAGGGACATAGGAAGGTGGGAAACTAAAAGCAGGCCCTCTGAGAGGACAGCTTTTTGTTTCCAGAAGACACTGCAAGGAGAAATGGCTAGAAGGTAGAATCATTATTTAAATCGGATCAGTGGGGGGAAAGGGAGGTCCCAGAACCCCCACGAAACATATTTGCTAGTGTATAATAAAAATATTGTAAATAAAATGACTACTAATGATGCTGAAAGTAAAAAAAAATACTTTTCAGTTTGGAAGCTTGCTTTCATAAATGCTTTAAACCCACACAAAAATTTAAATAAATCCTATTTGAGGATCACGGTAGAAAGATCAGGAGGTTTTGATTGGGAAAGTTGACTGGGGAGAGAATGGCCAAAGACTCCTATCTAGCTGAACCAGAGTCTTCAGGAAGTGATGAGAAAAATGGAGAAGCAGCATTCCAACAAAGTCTTTGTGGCGAAGGGACTGTCAAGCAGCAGCAGATACTCCTTAGTCATCTCACCTTCAGCCCTGTGACCTCACCTACAAACCTGTACCTTTCCCTCCAATGAGAATGAGTCTATCTCAGCAACAGGAGAATAGCTGACCTCTGAGCAACCTAGGAAGAGGATTGCTGTGAGAACAGAGTTCCAAAAAAAAATGAGGAAGTAGAGGAAGACTTTTCTAAAACAAACTCTTCAGAGGAAGAGCTACTACCAGACTGCAATGACCCCACCCTCTCCTGAAGCTGAGAAGGTCAATCACAGGAGGAAGCTCCCCAGTGCTCCCAGTTCCGAGCCTGGAAAAAAGTAAAATCCTGACAGAGTGACTTTCTTCACTCCAAAGTCGTCCTCCACACCAGCACCTTGAGTGAAGGAGCTGAGCAGAACAAAAAGAAAAAATGAGCTTCTATCCACAAAACATCAGTATGGCCTAGCAGGCTTCCAACAGTCAAAGCTCTTTGCATCCCCAGGCTTGCCTCAGGGAGTGGGCCCTGTAGGTCACTGGAAAGGGTTTTCCCTCAGCCCTAAGGACCTCCTGAAAAGCCTCTTCCAGTCAAAAATCACAAGAGAAACTACTGGGAATGTCTGAGGCCAGAGAAAAGCAAAACACGAGCAGCTTTGGCCCAGAAGAGTGCCTCTTCCACTGTGAAGCCCTGATTTTCACATCTATTTGGAGCCAGGAGAAAATGCCATCAGATCACCTGAGTCTCAAGAAGAGGTGTTTACAAGTGAAAATGCAGAACACTGAAGAGAAACTACTAAGATACCTAAACCCATCTGCAAAGACAAGTTTCTGGAGCAGAGGGTCAAGGGTACAAGCCCCATCCACCACACATTCTGAGTCTGAATACTTATTCTCGGAGACCTGTCATTGCTGGAGTCTGAGGATCAGCCTGAGGGAAGGGAGGGTATCACAGTCAGGAAACATTTTATTCAAGGCTTGAGCATTAGTAAAAAGCAGAGCTGTCATAATGATAAAGCAAAGGCCTATGGGCACACCTACACATTATCAGAGGAGGACATAGGAAAAACTATCCACTCACTTGGCGAACACATAAAGCTGAAAAACTTCAGACTACTAAATAAAATGTGATTTTGACTAGAAAAAAAAAAATCTTATTCTTTGAGCTAAAACAAAAACCCAACCTAGAGTCCCTACAAGCAGGCTCCCATGCTTAGGATATCTCATATCCCGAAGGTTTTTTTTAGTTGATATTTATTGAGCTCTACATTTTTCTCTGCTCCCCCTCCCTGCCTCTCCACTTCCCCCTTTAACCCTCCCCCAAGGTCCCCATGCTCCCAATTTTCTCAGGAGATCTTGTCTTTTTCTACTTCCCATGTAGATTAGAACCATGTATGTCTCTCTTAGGGTCACATCCCAAGATCTAAACCTGTTCCTTGCAAGATTTTTCCTAGAGCTTTGTCCTATATTTTCTATTCTTTAAAAATTTGGCTCTTTTTCTAGTTTTTTTTTGTGATAATTCTCCATGGTTTATTTCCAGCTATGCCCAGGAAAGAAGAGATTTGGATTCTTTATCTGTTTGTTCAAGATTAAATGTGATAAAAGCTCCTTTTTTCTTCTCCACACTGAGGTTATTTTTATAACAATACCTGCGTAAAAAAATTGTGACTGCTCTACCTCCAGAAATTTATTTTGAGTGAATATAAATAAAGTGGCTCTAAAATTTTTATGATAAAGACAAAGCTGAGTGATAAGTTTCTGTGTGAACAGAATGATGAAGGAAACTGTTACTCAGAGATAAGGCAACCCAAGTGAGATTTTGTAGCAAGTGGGAGACAGCTTTCGAATCACAGGGGAGACAGACATTATTTAAACTCATACTAGTAGGTGTGAAACTTCATAGAACAGTTTATTCTCAAACCTTTTACTATAGAAATACTGAGAGATCAGGGAATAACCTAGGCTTCTCCTCTCTACAGTAGCTTTCCACCTTCCTATAACTAGCCTCAACAGAAAACATGGCAGAGGGCTGGGTGTTACTGAGTCTGGGAGGCATTGTTATCTCACTCATGACTCAATAAGAAAACTCTAGTATGAGGCTATTTTGCCAGGTTGCTGCTTAAAACCTGAAGTCAGAAAGCACTTGCCAGCAGATGAGAGAACATCCTCTATCAGAGTCACGTTGCTGGCAAGGCTCTGATGCCTCCAAATCCTACAGTGGGTCTAAGAAAGAGTGCTGATGTTTAAAAGAAGGTAAGGTGGGAGTGCAACTCCCAACAACTTTAATGAACAGACATGTCTTTAAATGAAGAAAACGAGGGTGAGGATCCAAATAACCTGGCAATACCTCAAAGTGTTCAGGATGAGTTAGCTTGTGTAATTCATATGTCCTTAAATAATATAGCTAAACAAATAGATAATCTAAATAAGCGTGCTGAAGGCTTACTTGGGGCACTATCCAAAGAGGTTGATACGATCTCTTGCAGATATAAAACTTTACAGAAACGTGTAATCCAGTTAAATAATGACTTCAGTGTGAGGGAAAAATGCAGAGACTCTTCTTTGCTAGCTACAAAACTAAAGTCTTCTCAAAGTGCTTCCATCCAAACAGAGCTACATTATCCATCCAACCTATTGCCTGCTAAAATATACGAAAGCCGTGATGCTAGTGTGCAGACATCTTTTTCTATGTCTATTCTTCACTGCCAAGATGGTCCGCAATTTTTAGCGGTTCCTAATTGTCAAAAAGATACAGAAAGTTTAATACCTCCTTCCAAGCAAGATGGTTTAATGATTCAGAGTTGCCAAGATAACAAACAAGATTTGACGGATCCTCACTGTAGAGATGGTGATCAGGATTTAGCTTTCTCTCCTAAAATTTCATATTACTTTGAGACTTGTGAAAAAAAGTTTGCATCTGGTATTAAAGAGCACATGCATAAAAGATTCAGAAGAAATAACAATCATGTAGGCCATCCCATTGAACCAAAAAATGGGCCTCGAAACACTCTGATAGGAAATGATATTACTCTGGGCCATACCCCACCTGCTGGCACAGAGGGATCTCATTCACATGTGAACCCACCAGAAGAACGTTCTACATTTTCCACCTATCCAATTAATCAAATAAGTAAGGCCCTAACGCAAGCTGTAGGAAAAATATTAGCCAGCCCTCCACGTCCACAGAAGAAGGAAGTCAGGTTTCAGAAAGATAAAGAGTCATATGTCAGGTACGGAGTTGGAAAGAAAGAAATAAAACCACCAGTTCGAATCCAAAATCATCCTAAACTCGAGGTGCTTGTGAGTCCAGCAGCACCAGCTCCACGAACTGCACTAACACCTGATAGTTTAGCCATGTTAAGAGATTCAAAAACAGAATATCCTGCCGCAAAAACTCATTCCCAAACGCAGTTTCCATCACCTGTCTTGAGAACTTCCTCAGCAGCACCTCATCGTAACTACTTCCAGACTTGTCTCGAAGTGGGAATTCAAACTACGGAAGTCAAAAAGGACTACCTTTCTCTTCCACCTTCCCCTGTTGAGTGTTACGATCTACTGAAGCAAGACCAGGGAAAAGGAGAAAGCACACCCATGTCTACTTCTCCAGTGCTCTTACGAAGAATTGAGGCAAAAGAAAAATGCTCAGATTTACTTGTCCATGCTTCCTTTGTACAGTCACCAGAATCTTTAGTTTATCTATCTTCAAGGCCCTTATTTCCTCGATCGCCAAGGCTTTCAGCTTCAAAGTCACCAAAACCTTCAGCTCGATCGGCACCACGATCTTCACGTCAACCACCAACAAGATATATTCGTTCAGCCTGGTCAGCAGCATCAAATGTAGGAATACCAAAGCATTCAAATCTAGAAGCTTGCCAAAATTCAGTTCCACTAGCTGAATCTTTTTCACGGGCGTCAAGATCGTCAATGTCAGCAGCAGCAAGATGTTCATCTGCTTACTCAGGAAATCATCCAGTTTCTCCAAGTCGTCTTGCTGCACAGTCATCGAAATTTTCAATTCCCTCATCAGGAAAGGCTTTTATTGAACAACCAGCAAACAAATCGGTTCCAACATCACAACAGTCATCCAGTGTGAAGTCCACAAAATCTGTGACTCTGCAGTCATTGTTTTCTTTCCCACAATCAGCACCATCTAGTGTTCCGAGCCCTCACAGTCTATCCTTGTTCGAGTATTCAGAAGACACAGTGAGCTCCAATCCCAAGGGACCACCAGCTTTCAATAAAGAAAGGAGTGGCCCGAAGGACTCATTAAGGGAAGGTGTTTTACTACGCCAAACTGAAGAGCACTGCATCCTGAAAGCCCAAATAGAGTTTTCAAAACAATGAAGACAATTCTATCCTGAATCAATAGGATGGAATTTTGATAAATCAAACAATATGGCCAATTAGATGCTGGAAACAAAAAAAAATAAATGCACATTAATTAAAAGTAACACAAGTTTTGTGTTATTTGCTTGCTGATTTGTTGCTAATTTTTTTTTATTTTATTTATTTTATTTTTCTCCATTAACAGCTTCAACTGGGTGTGGGGCAACAGAACCATTCCCAGCACAACCATGGGTGTGGGGTTCCCCGCAGTCTCCCCAGGGCAATGATGGTTCCTGCAATGATCTCTAGGGGGAAATGGCTCCCAACAGATCCCCTCCCCCCTCCTATACAAAGGCAGGCAGCTATCACGTGGAGAGCACCAGTCAGAGTCAACCATGGTGTCAGACCAAAGGAGAAGGGACTGAGACAAGGAGAGACCCTCCTCTCGAGTGGTGAAGTATTCCACCTCTCCTGGGAACAGAGGGGTGCCCGATGACTCCTAGGTCGAGTGGGGACCAGGCCTTTTTTTCTTTCCCCCTTACCCGTCCTAGGGTTCCCAGGGCCCTGCCTTAGGTTGGGGGATTATCCTGCCATAAGTCGCCCGTCCTTGGAGCTCCTCAAATAAAAGGCATCTAGCAGGATTAAAGTAAGCAGATCACAGGGCACCCTGTCTTAGGCCATGTGGAGAGCACCCTCATACCTGTACCATGCCATGTTGAGCCGGTTTCTACAACCTCTGTATGGTGTGCTATTCAGGCGAGGATCCACACTAACTCCCGTCATTGGGCCCCTCGTCTATCATTAATGAAAAGACTGTGAGGAGCTCCTCAAACAAAAGATATAATGATATAATTTTGGCACCAATAACTCCATCTCCAGACAAGAAGAAAGGGCTTTTTCCCAACCCAGTATTCACCTTTTAGTCTGGCCTATGGTATGTCCTCCTTCCTAAGTGCCTACTCCACATAAAGTTACGTGTGCTGCCTGCCAAAAATTAGGGCAGTGTAAAAGGGATCAAAATCTAAAATTTTTAGCATATGCATTAAACCCAAACACTTTACAGCATGTGTCAAACTTTTCCCAACATCTATAAGCAGTTACAAATATCATTAGATCAATTTCAGTAGGAGTACAAAGACATGCATTGATGTTATCAAATACCACCAGTTCCAGTCTCTGAGCAACAGTGACAGGAACCCCCAATTTTCCCTCTTCTTAAGTGAAGAGAGGTTAATATTTTAATTAAAATGAGTTCTGTGTCCCAAAGTTTAAAGCAGTCTGATGTTTAGTCTGCAACTCAGCTCCAAAGCAGACCAGAGTTCAAGCTGCAGAAGCAGTTTAGCATTTGTGCTCCAGGACAGGTGGGGGAACCTGGGTGAGGCGAGCTGGATTCAGCTACATGAAGCACATATTGGCACTTATGTCCGCCGGGTCTCCCTGGACTCTGGAGGCAGGATTACACCCTGCAGAGTGGTGTAGCTGGTTTTGTTAGCAGGCACTCCTTTCCTTGGGGGCAGGGAAGACCAGACCAAGGACCTCTCCTCAATCATCTCTGGAAGTCTGGAACTCCTCTGTGTGCGCAGCCTCGACATCACATCCAGAATTTATTTTCTTTCTGTGAAAAAAGCACAAACACATCCTCCACCCCAAATATATATACAGGTCGGGTTTCTTCATAATGCATTGCAAGGGCTTTTTCACCTTGTCTTATCCAAGGTAAGCTTGGTGTCATCAAGCCAGATCCGTTTGCATCAGGATCTGCTGGCAACTTTTATGAGTTGCTTTGAAGGAGCCTTGTTATGCTAATCTTACTTTTTGCTTTACAATAAATCATTGTCTTACTATCTTCTATAAAGCTATTACCACTTATTCCATAATAATAATGCTACTTTTCTTAAGGAACATGCTACTTAACTAACCCCAAACTAACTATTGAGAACAAATAATGTCTAAATTGTACTTCAATTGTACTTACATTATAGCATCCTGTTAAAGGGAACCGTTTAAATTGTTATAATGGAATATGGTGTTAATTGTACTTAAGTTGTTGAAATTTTCTGATATACAGCCAATTTTGAACTTTCATATTTTGAGTTTATTTTTTCTTATTCTTTGAAATTATCATACATGTATGCAATGTATCTTTGTTCATATTTACCCATCACTCTCGCCACCTCAAATGCCCTCCTGGATCCACCCTCCATCACATCGCCCTCCCTACATCATGTCCTCCTTCATCACTTCTCTTATTTTTATTTTCTTTTGAGGCCTATTGAGTCCAATTATTACTGCTCATATGCACATAAATGAGATCATCCACTGGAACATGGGGGAATTAGCAGCAACCATACATCTAATGAAAATTGACTTTCCCTTCCAAGCAGTAATCAACTTCCTATAGTTCCTCAGCTAGGGTGAATCCTCAAGAGCCCTTCCATACTCCATGCCACAACTCCTAATTTGCTTGAACTTCTGCAGATCTTCTGTAGCTGATCACTGTTGCCGTGAGTTCATGTGTGTGGAAGTTATAGCATATTCATAGGACAGCATTTCACAACACTGCCCCCTCATCTTACATCCATCTTACATTTTTATGCTTCCTTCCCCGTGATGTTCTCTGAGCCTTGGGGAAAGATCATAAAATAGCTGTCACAGCTACAGCTCAGCACTTTGAACAGTAATACATCAGGGAATTAACCACTACCCACTGTAATAAGAACATCTCTGACAATGAGTGTGAGCAGGATTAATCTATACACATAAACACAAATATTTAGAAGGCTGTTTGAAAGACAAAAAACTAATAGGTTCTTCCTAAGAGCATATATCTTCCCCGGGCATGGATTTTATCCATGTTTAGTGACCAAAACATGAATTTTCTCCTGTGGAGCAGTTCTCAAATCCAGTCCAAAAAAACTTAATTCCCTACATAAACAGTCATTCCATTATTGACCCAGTGGGTACATTTTTGCTGGCATGTTTTTATAGTAGCATGCAGTGTAAAGCTCTGGATTAGATTTGATAGTTCTTAAAATAAGCACATATTATTTGTCATTTATTCTCTGAATATGATTTTTCACTCATAAGTTTGCATTTACTATTGTATTTTCATACATTAGAGGTAAAGTAAGTCTTATTTGATCAAGGTAAGTTATATTATGATATTAAATTTATTTGACTACTATTCTGTTGAGAGTGAACACTGTAATCTATTTATACCTTCCCCCTACTTCTCCTCCTTGGTCTTGTCTGACTTTGGCATCATGGTAATTATGTTCCCCCAAAAATAAGTCTGTAAGCATTCTATTCTCAACAATTTGGAAGAATTTGAGAATAATTTGTTCATCTTTAAATACTTGGTAGGCCGGGCAGTGGTGGCACACACCTTTTTAATCCCAGCACTCGGGAGGCAGAAGCAGGCAGATCTCTGTGTGTTCAAGGCTAGCCTGGTCTACACCAGCTAGTTCCAGGACAGGCTCCAAAACTTCAGAGAAACCCTGTCTCGAAAAACCAGAATAAATAAATAAATACTTGATAGATTTCAACATGAAATCATCACATTTCAGTTTCCTCTTTTAGGATACATTTTATTGTTCTTTGTTCATATTTTCTATCACTTTATTGTGGCATATATGTACATGAATTTATTTTTACCTTATCCAGCGTATTGATTCATAATGAATTGTTCATTATAGTCTCTTAGGATACTTTTTATTTCTATAATATTCATATAAGGACTTCTCATTGAGCTGATTTTATTTGAGTCTTCCCTGTTTTTCTTGGTCTCATTAAAATTTATTTCATTTATATCTTCAAAAAACATTCATTGGTCATTTCTATTGTTTCTTAATGTCATCTCATTTAGTTCTTCTCTGATGTTTTTCAATCCCTTTCTTCTACTAACTTTGTGGTTGGTTCTTTTTCTAGTTCTTTTTGGTTTTTTTTTTTTTTTTGTTTTGTTTTTTGTTTTTGTGACAAGGTTTCTCTGCAGCTTTGGAACCTGTCATGGAACTAGCTCTTGTAGATTAGCCTGGCCTAGAATTCACAGAGACCCGCCTGCCTCTGCCTCCTTAGTGCTGGGATTAAAGGCATGTGCCACCACCTCCTGGCCTTTTTTTTTTCTAGTTCTTTGAGATACATTGTTAGGTTGTTTAATTTAGATCCTCTTTTGTTTTTTTTTAATGATTTTTATTGAGCTCTACATTTTTCTCTGCTCCACTCCCTGTTTCTCCCCTCCTCTTTAACCCTCCCCCAAGGTACCCATGCTCCCAATTTACTCAGGAGATCTTGTCTTTTTCTACTTTCCATGTACATTAGATCTATATATGACTCTTAGGGTCCTCATTGTTGCCTAGGTTCTCTGAGACTGTGATGTTGTGGGCTGGTTTTCTTTGCTTTATGTTTAAAAAAACACTTATGAGTGAGTACATATGATAATTTTCTTTCTGTGTCTGGGTTACCTCACTCAAAATGATGTTTTCTAGCTCTATCCATTTGGCTGCAAAATTCAAGATATCGTTTTTTTTCTGCTGTGTAGTACTCCATTGTGTAAATGTGCCACATTTTCCTTATCCATTTTTTTGGTTGAGGGGCATTTAGGTTGTTTCCAGGTTCTGGCTTTGACAAACAATGCTGCTGTGAACATAATTGAGCACATGTCCTTGTGGTACGATTGAGCGTCCTTTGGATATATACCCAAAAGTCTTGAGGAAGGTTGTTTCCTAATTTTCTGAGAAATCACCACACTGACATCCAAAGGGGCTGTACCAGCTTGCATTCCCACCAGCAATGCAGGAGTGTTCCCTTTTCCCCACAACCTCTCCAGCATAAGTTGTCATCAGTGTTTTTGATTTTGGCCATTCTTACAGGTAGGTGTAAGATGGAATCTCAGAGTTGTTTTGATTTGCATTTCTCTGATGACTAAGGATGTTGAACATTTCCTTAAGTGTCTTTCAGCCATTTTACATTCCTCTGTTGAGAGTTCTCTGTTTAGATCTGGACTCCATTTTTTATTTTATTGTTTCTTCTTTTAATGACCAATTTCTTGATTTCTTTGTATATTTTGGAGATCAGACCATTTTTGTTTTTGTAAGTATTGATTACTATGGCGCTGATGGAGCCAACCTTTAATTCTCCATTAGTTGTCTTCAACATAAGGAGTGATTGAGCTTTAAATTCTTCAAGGATTTAAAATTGTCTAAATGAAATATTCATAATCAATAACTTTTAAGAATAATTTCTAAAACATAATGTAGTTTATAAATTATTTTAAAAATAAAATGGCATTATATGACTATGTCATATAAATAAAAATATAAAGTATTAATATCAAGGTTTGAGCTCCTAGAAAAATCCAGAATTACACCTTGGAGTGACTAGAGAAAAGTTCCTAAGCCTCTACCTCAAGCTGAGGAGCTATTGACAGTCACAGCTGTTTGGGGAGGGAGAGTCAGTTATCTTTAATGCTGTGGCCCCAGGTAGTTTATCATACTTTGGTGGATAACTCTATACCTGTATATATATGAGCAACACAAATTAGACCATATACATATATATATATATATATACACGCACATACATATGAGTGTCTTTAATGAGGGAAAATAAAAGTAAAAATCTAGAACTCAACATTATGAGAAAGATGATAGCTTCTCAGATAAGACAAAGTGTTAAGAACTTCAGGAGAGTGGCCTGCCTGCACCGTGCAGGTAGCTAGGGGCTTTGTTTACAAGCTACCCAACCAGCAAGGAGTGCTGATCTCGGCACCAGAAGAACCTTCTCGTGGTGAGTGAGTCTCTGACCCGCGGCCGAAGCGGGCCAGGGAACTGTTTCCTGCAGGCCCTATACTCCTGCATACCGCCTCTCTCTTCATACCTAACCCAGCGGGTACCCAGAACCCTCCCTCACTTCTCTCTCCCTACCATCTCTGGGCAAATAACATCACCCAGCTAAGCCTGTCTGGGCGCTGGGGCAGTGTCCGGAGGGCAGCCGGGCGGGCGCGAATTCCTTTGTCCTCAGTGGCCTGCCTGCACTGTGCAGGTAGCTAGGGGCTTTGTTTACAAGCTACCCAACCAGCAAGGAGTGCTGATCTCGGCACCAGAAGAACCTTCTCGGGGTGAGTGAGTCTCTGACCCGCGGCCGAAGTGGGCCAGGGAACTGTTTCCTGCAGGCCCTATACTCCTGCATACCGCCTCTCTCTTCATACCTAACCCAGCGGGTACCCAGAACCCTCCCTCACTTCTCTCTCCCTGCCATCTCTGGGAAA